>CAJUYI010000639.1:158185-181906 GCA_910591695.1 Galerucella pusilla | reverse complement strand
TTTGTGGTTTGGACTTTGAGTTTTATTGAACCATTGGTTTAATTCTTTTTTTTTTATCTGAAAAATCTTTATTAGTTTTTGAGATATTTGCAAAAAACTAAACCCCCTTTTTTTGGTTAATTGTTAATAACTTTAGCAATTTTTGTTTGCGGAACTTTATTTTTTTCAAAAATCATCTAGATGCCATCCCAAATCGAATGACACCTCGATCATATTTTTCGGAGACTGCTGAAAAAAGTTTGCCAAAAAGGCACTTGTTGACTAGACTATCTACCCTTAACCAAAAAATCAATCATGATTACTCCATGTCAATCCCAAAAAACTGAAGCAAGAACTTTTCCAGTAGATTTTTGGACACGAAACTTCTTAGGTCTTGGAGAGGACGAAGGATCACCAAGGGTATTGAGCATATCTTCGCTCAGTACCTCTTAACCCTTTTAAATACAGGTCCTTGATGATGGCTCGATACTCCAATTTTTCGATTTTCACAATTTCAGTGGACACTTTTTTCTATTAATTTATTCCGTAACTCTGGTTTACTTTTTTCGACGTCCAACTTCACACTGACCCTTCCAATGAGTTATTGTTCGTTGCTATGGTAACGCAATATTTTGTTTATGCGTGGAACTGGTATAGGCTAACTAGATATCAATACATCCTCGTAGGTCTTGCTTATTTGGTCTTGGTATTGCTCAAATTGTTCGGTCTTGGTCTTGCTTATTTAGTCTTGGTCTTTTTAATTTTACCTGTTACTTATTTTTTTGCTTTTAAAGAACATTTTGGTTATAAATGATCAATAATTTGCAATCAATGTTCAACTAGCAAAATTTTTTATTTTATTACTATATTGCAGATGCAAAGTTAGTGTGAAAATGTAACACAGAGCAACCCGCGCTAAGAATTTTCAGTTGAGTCTTGCATATTCAGTCTTGGTTCTTATCCATTCAGTTTTTTTTTGCAATGCAAAGACCAAGTTTGCTCATCACTAGCAACACCATCTTTCTAAAGTATATTCAAAGCTAGATTGTAGATTACAAGCCGTTACCACACTGAGATCTAAAAGATCTCTTGTGCATATATTGAACACAGTTTACACGAACACTAGCACATTACATTATCTCACGCGCGTTTCGATAACCAAGTGATCTTCCTCAGAGACAAAAGGAGTTAACCTTTTTTTTATATTTAAGAAAAATAAAGCTCATCAACCCTTTAGGTTATTAGCGCTACCAAATGAACAATAAATATTTAAATATTCAGTACTACTACCGTGAAGATATAAAAAAAACAATTTTGGTAGTAAATTAAACTTTGTGTAGAAACTGAATAGCACGTAGATAAGCTACCAAGTTTTCCATATTGTACTCTTCTGCTAGCAAGTGATACATAGTAAGTGGAGTGTTAAATGCAATTCTTTGCTGTGAATACTGCGGACAATCTATTAATACATGCCTGGCTGTAAAGTGCATTGACACACTGTACAGCGGGTTTGTTCAGATTTAGTCGTTAAGTGTTCATGGGATAATCGGGTGTGACCTATTCTTAGACGGGTCAGAATAACTTGTTCTTTCCTGGTTTCTGGAACGGCCTTCCTCGGTTTAACTGTTCTTTACACTTTCCTAAGTTTATCGTTAGATTGGAGTTAATCTTTTCCTGGTTGTATGGGACGTGATTCCTTGGTACAATCTACTCAAAATTTTGCATAAACATTATATAACAGAATTGATGGAAAACGCGTTTCGTATGTTATTGAAGCACATCGCCTAACGGGGTTGAAATGGGGTTGGAAGTTACTTTGGGGGTGATTTGCATCGAAGTCAATATCAATACTCGTTAATGCTTTTGATTTAAATTACATTTATTTTGACACGTTTGAAAACTCAATCAGATTTTATTAAAAAAAAAACGTGGAACTCAGTTAAAAGCTTTGTGCAATGCAATACTGACATTCACAATAACGTAAAAAACTAATTAAAAATCCCATTGAAACCATTTTCGATTCCTAGTCGCTGGCAAAAACTGGTCAATGCTAATTTGAAATAGAAAAGTGAGTTTTGCCGTACAACAATAAATATAGTAATAAGTAATACATCAAATACTCAAATTGCTTATCGTTAACAATGGGAACTTTCCTAAACCTTCGCTATAACTTCCGGAGTTTTTTTTCAAAATCTCAATGCATATATGTTTGGCAAGTTTATCTGAAGCTATGGGGCATCGGTAAGAGGCGAGGCATATTTATCATAAACGTACAAGTAAAATTGAAAATACAAAGGTAACTGACAATACCAACGCAACTGGATAAATCAATATCAGTCAATTGGGGAAGTGAGAGGGAAGAACATACGCATGCGCTTGCCAATAAAAAGTCAGCTTTCGATAAAAATCACCAATTATGTAATTCGGAGGGTTAGGTTATTATGGTTTTCGTACAACGCTGCACTTTGGTAAAGTGCTAAACTTTTAATATTAATAAATTGAAAAAATAATGTTAATAGAAAATATCCAAGGAAACAAGCACATCAAAGAATTAACGTTTAATCTTATAGCTAATATTGTTAATAATAAAAAGTCCCTTTTCTAATTATTATCATTACATACTTAGCACTTTAGCTTTTTCATAGTTAAACGTGGCAATATCGAATGTTTTCGACTACATTCCTTTCACGGCTTCAGATAAACTTGCCAAAGTATACATTCATATTTTTCAGTCTCTACCCAACTAAAGTGCAATTCGTTGATTGGTTTTTACGAAATATATGTATTAATAATTTCTCTGGTTCTTACAACTGTAATTTCGGGGGGGCTCGGGCTCCCTGGACCCTCCGATTGGTGATGCCACTAACTTACTATAAATTTGGATAAAGAATACAAAACAGTATGGTGCTGTAAAGTGAAAATAGCACGTCAAAAAATGACAAAAAACAAAAATTGGATGAGATCAGACTATTTTTTCAACTATGATCTATTGACCTGATAATTTTTTACTGAATATAGTAACCAATCAAATTACTTAATTTTAAGTCATGTGTCAAATTTCATCCAATCACCTCAGGATTACAGCGATAATACCATACATGTGGTGTTGTCAGTTTGGTGTTAATTTTTTATTAAAAATAAATCAAACATCAAACTGAGAACTGTATTAAAAATGTCGCGAAGATTTGGTATTGCATCTAACGATTCAATTAATTTACCAATTGTACTTTTCACAACTGTAGTTTTAAATAAAAATGAATACTTTTTGATTAAAACTAATAAAGTTTGTATTGAAAATTATTGAACGTCAGATTGACAATCAATTTTTTGATATCTACAAAGTAAAAAATTATCTTATCGAATACTCCTCGGGTCTTTGTCATAGAGAATCCTTCAAGCGTGTTGCTCAAGGATAATTATAAAATTAACTTGGTATTATCAAGACCCTAGGGGTATTACTACTGACTATTTCACTAGAGTAAATTGATAACTGACAAAATTTGGTTTTGAACTGGCAATTTTTTGTCTTGTCGCGGCAAGTTTTTGACGTTTAATATATGAAATCTAAGTGTATAAAATTCTATCACTCTGTGATAAAATTCAATATAAAATCTTTGTTAGTGGTTTCTAAGGAAACTAAGTTGTTTATTTATTTATTTAACTGTCTAAAAATTATTAAAACTGTTTCAAAAATTTGAATAAGTATTATTAACATGAATAATACAAGATTTGGAAATAATTCAATAAATGAAATAGAGAGTACAATTAAGCAAAGTATACCGCGAAATACAATGAAGACAAAAAAGTCTGCGTGGGAAAAGTTTAGAATGTTTCTGGACGCATGTAATTATACGTTAGAAAAGGATACTTCTGAACAAGTTATAGCAAAAATTCTTGATGATTATGGTTTTAACATGAAAAAAAGAGATGGAACTGATTATACTGAAGCTAGTGTGAAAACACTTTGGAATACGACTGCTCAAATGGTTCAGGAAAAATATTTTCTAGAATTTAACATCAACATTGATCCATTTAAAGTTATTACTTGAAAATTTGCTATAGTTTGGCCAGGTATACAAAACGTAAAAAGCTTCAGGCTGAACCTGAAACTAGAAAAAGAAGTTTTAACGCGTTTACCAAAGAAGAATTAATGGAAATGGTAGTAAGCTATTCTGAAGATAATCCTGATGGGTTACAAAAAAAGTTTTTTCATTTATGTTCGTTCGAATTAGCATGGCGTGGAAATAAAGCTGCTCATTGTGATATTAATTACTTTAAAAAATAATATGATAATAAAGGTAATTTTACTGGCAGGGTAGAATATAATCCAATATTTTCCAAAACGACACAAGGAGGATCAAAAGCTTTATCTGGCAGTAAGTGGCTGGTAAGAAATAATGCTAACAACAATTTGTGTCCCGTTCGTTTATTTTTAAAAATTATTAAAAAAAGAGAATCCAATCCTTATCTAACAAAAACAAGATTATTTTTAACAGTACATCCAAATTGGGAGAAAGGAATATGGTACAAAAATTCACCATTGGGAATTAATACAATTTCAAAGTGGACGAAAATATCGGAAGAATCAATTGGTATAGACACAAAAAAAATAAAAATAACCAATCATTCACATAGAGCTTCTGCAATGTCTGTATTAGCAAAAGTAGGAGTTGGTGAACAAGAAGTAATTAAGCTTACAGGACATTCTTCTGCCCATTCTTTGAAACCATATTTACAATAAAATGAAGAACACCATTTCCAACTTATAGAGAACCTTCGAGAAAATAAAAATAAAGAAAAGGAATCCTCGGTTTCTAACTTAAATTCATCACAGGTTATGATGCAAAACAATCCCCAAAATAATGCTACAACGTACAATAAATTATAATAATAGTACTTTTTACATAAATAAGTAATTTTTTTTTCATAATGTTATTATTTTTTTGGCTTTGTATAATTGAAGTTTGCAATAAATAAAACGTTTAAACATATGATTTTTTAGTTTTTCTCTCGTGAAATAGTCATGTCGAATCTGGCTACTCTTAACTCTAAATTTAATGAATTGTTATGTATTACACAAGACTTGAAACCAAAAATTATTCTTATCTCTGAAACTTGGTTAACATCGAGAGATCCTGATTCAATATACGATATCAGAGATTACTGTCTGTATAGATGTGATCGACAGAATCGTCGTGGAGGGGGTATATGTATTTACTTGTCTTCAGAAATAACAAAACATTTTGCCGTTAATCCTCTTGATGTCTCTGTTAGTAATATGGAACTTTTAGGTTTAAAAATTTCTTTAAATTCGTTTGTGCTTCACATAGTTTGTGTTTATCGACCTGGAGACTCCCAGCTATCTGATGACATTTTACTCATCGAAAAACTTCAGTATTTATCTACTCTCGAAAATGTCGTCATCATAGGCGACTTCAATTTTCGAGAAATTTCTTGGCCATTTACTGTGGCACCTGGGGATGGCGTAAATTCCAAAAACCGGTCCATGGACTTCGTCCTAAATTCTAATCTAAATCAGCTTATAAATGAACCAACACGTTTCAGATTCAATAATATACCATCTATCCTAGATTTATTATTTACAAACGACGAACAACTACTGACTGAGCCCGTGATTGGTTCACCAATGGGTATTTCTGATCATGCAGTCATTACAAGCCAAATACAATTTAATGTTGACCAACCATCTAAAAACAATAATGCTACAACATTTGAAATAACTGATTTTGAAAACCTAAATCGCCACCTAGCTAGTATAGATTGGGAACAAAATTTAGGTATCTCAGGGGATCCCACTGTAGTATGGGATACATTTACAAGTACTCTTGCGGCCCTTAAAAGCAAGTATTCTGCCAGGAAAGTGGTGTACAAAAATAAAGTGAAACCGTGGATCAATGGTGAAATAATTTCCTTGACTAGATATAAAAGCAGATTGTGGCGGAAGTACAAGCGCACGGGCAGTCAAGCTGATTTTGAAATTCACAAAAATTTTGCCATAGATTTGAAAAAGTCTATAAAGGAAGCCCGAGAAGTGTACGAAGAGTCTATAGTATGCAGCGAAAACCCTAAGATATTATACAAATACATTCGATCATCATTGTCATCAAAAATATCCATTCCTCTAATAAAGAAAGATGACGGAATTGTTTGTCAAAATGACACTGACACTGCAGAAGTTTTGGCAGATACTTTTTCTAAAGTTTTCTCTACTGAAAATATCAAAAGCAATTTACCCGACATTCTGCCCACAAGAGTAATTTCATCCTTAGAACAACTTCATTTTACTCCTGATACTGTCAAATGTCACCTTCATAAATTAAAAAACAACTCATCTCCTGGTCTAGATCTAATCTCTCCTTTACTCCTAAGAAGATGTTGTAATGCTCTCGCTCATCCTTTGTCTATAATAATGTCCTTATCTTTTAATACACACATACTGCCTCCTATTTGGAAAACAGCCTCGGTAACCCCAATTTTTAAGAAAGGCAATAAACTTGACCCCAATAATTACCGCCCCATTAGCCTTACACCAATCATCTGTAAGGTTATGGAATCTATAATATCAGAATATGTCAGTGAATTTCTTTTAATCGAAAAAATAATACCCGAACATCAACATGGATTTGTAAAAGGACGTTCAACTATGACGAATCTACTTTGGTGTGTTAATGAATGGACAAAATCTTTAGACAAGAAAATTCCAACGGACATCGTTTACCTAGATTTTGCGAAAGCGTTCGACCGAGTGCCAAAACGAAGATTACTGTATAAATTGGAACATCTTGGCATACGAGGTAATCTACTAGAGTGGATTGACTCATTCCTAACAAACAGGAAATTTTGTGTGAAAGTGGGAAATTGTTTTTCAGCTGAGAAACCCGTATTAAGCGGTGTTCCGCAGGGATCAGTACTGGGTCCTCTTTTATTTATAATATACGCAAGTGACCTCCAGTTTCATATTCAATCCAACAAAGTTTTCTATGCCGACGACTCGAAAATATTCTCTGATTCATCATTTCATATCAATCTTCAAGAGGACTTGGATTCGATCTCTAAGTGGTGCTTAGACTGGATGCTGCCTCTTAATACAGATATGTGTGTTGCTCTTTACATGGGCAAAAACAATCCGCGACATAAATACTTCTTAAACGGTCAAGCCTTAAATGAAGCAAATTCTTATAATGATCTCGGTGTTACAATTACTACAGATTTGAGTTGGTCCGAACATGTTGTTAGTATTACCAAAAAGGCAAAAAGTAAGCTGTACCTCCTCAGCAAGTCTTTCGGAAGGATGTCATTGCAAAATTCAACTCGTTTATATAAAGCTTATATTCGTCCAATTATGGAGTATTATGGAACTGTGTGGTGTCCCGAACTAGTGCGGGATAAAGATCTTCTCGAAAAAGTTCAGCGTCGATCAACCAGACTATCTTTCGGGCGCACAAGACCTAGTTATACAGAAAGACTAAACATAATGGATTTACCGACCTTTGAACAGCGTCGTCTTCGTGGGGACATGATAATCACCTTTCGCATTTTAAATTTCAACTATGGTAACTTGAGAAGCATATTTAATGTGGACACCGATAATCGGCTTCGAGGGCACAAATGGAAATTGAAAAAAGAAATATTCACTTGTCGGACAAGGCAACTTTTTTTGTGTAATCGTGTCTTTTCAACATGGAACCATCTACCTGAGGGTATTGTAACGGCACCCTCTGTCAATATTTTTAAGAACTGGACGCTCTTCTTTTTTCTAATTAATTTTTTTTCTCCACCTAATTTTCTTCTAATTTTTCTTTTTTTTTAAATTGTCTAATTACTTTAATTTTTGTAATATTTATTTAGTACAATTCAGGGCTTATGGATCTTAGGATTCCTGCCCGTACCCTATTGTAATAATAATAATAATAATACCACTCGATTAAAAATTTTGTAAGGCAAAATTTTTCTCTTGTCGTATTCAAGTTTGTTACTTTTAGGTAATTTTGCTCATGACATTTAATCCAAAACCACTCGCCTTACGGCTCGTAATTTTGTTAAAAATGTCATTCGCAAAATTGCCAAGCAACAAACTTTCATGACAATCGAAAAATTTTGCCGACAAAATTTTCACTCTCGTGGTATTATATATGATAATACAATTAACATAATATATGGTACATTCAATAGCCTTTTTGGTGTGCGTCATCGTTTGTGACGTATATCCGAGTTTTCAATATGTCGTTTATTCTATTTGCTAATTTGACAATATAGCTAACCTTTAATTTGATAAATAAAATCATCAGGATCGTATTCAGCCAAATTCGAAAAGTCCATGGAATTAATAATAATTAATAGCTTCATTTTCTATAACCGAAAATACTTGAGAACTTCCAAAATACTGATGATTTTTCGTGTATCTATGCATATTTTTGTATTCAAATAAATATAACAATAAGATTAATATTCACTTTTCATAAATAATAATTGACCGTAAACAACAAAGTACAGACCTGTCAAGAACTGTCAGTGTGACAGTAGAAAAAGACGTAAGACTTATTGCCGCTACGAAAGTAACGCCTTCGTAGTATTTTAAACTCCCGATTGATAGGTTTTCCATTTCTTCCAACGTAATGTGTTATAAGGACATTAACAATCGATGACGCACACCAAAAAGGCTATTGAATGAACCATACAAAAAATACTTAATCAAAATCAATTTCGATCGTTTAACTAACCTAAATTTCAAATATCCCATTTGATCCGATATTGATATCGTAATATTAAACGAGGTCAGATGCATATCAAAAACATTATCAAATATTGGTAATGATTGACTGTACAGGGTTATTCCCAACCCGTGATATTCTGTACGATTGATTTATAGTATGACTCAAGGCATCTAATTTTTGTCATAATGGTGTATGAAATACGTTTAATTTTGAGCTATAGTCTGTTTCTTATTGTCTGACAGCACGCGAAAAAGTCACAGATGCTAGTCAGGTAGTAAACCATAAGCGTCACCGTTCATCTAAGGAATTTATTTACTATTTAATTTTATACCCGATCTGATATATAAGGGTAATATGAATCTAAATTCGGTTAGTTAAAACAACTAACTGACCTTCATACATTTGTAGAGTACATACAGTTAAAACAATACATTATTTTTGAAATAATCTTGTAACGCAACTATTCTGACTGAATATTTCATTCATTATCTTGAGAATTTGGCGCAGGTCAATTCTTGGGACACATATTAACAAGCCATTTATCAATTGTTATTCCAGATAATTACTCTCTGATTTTCGAAATGTTGATAATTTCCAAGAAACATTACAATAGGGTCCTACTAGGGATTGTCCTAATGACTACTTAGAAATTTTGCAAGTGTATACGGTGAAACTTGGTCTCGCCCAAATTTGTATAATTTGTTTTGCTCAGAGTCGCTTACGTTCCATAAGTGATAACTGTGTTGTGAAAAATGTCTTCAAGTTTCACCCCAGTAAAGTGTAAGAGCGTGCTTAGCTTACAAACGAAGACTGTAGTGTTAAATGTGCATGATGCTGTTGTACATCAAATGCCGGCTACTACTGTTAGAAATATAGTTTCGACATGTTCCAATATGACAGGAGTTAGTGAATCTACTATTTACTATTTAAAATGAAAGATGTTCGTGAACTAATGAAGTACTCATTGACAACAATAACTGAAGAGAACTGGAGAGATGCTTTGAATCATGTAATTAAAGAGGAAGAGAAAATGTGGGTTTTAGATAACCTCATAGAACAAACTATAGAACCGATAGTGATCTCTCTCGACGAGTCTTCGGATGATTCTTGTATGGCCAGCGAAGAGGATGATTCTATAGATTGAATTTTATATTTCCTATAAATGGTATGTTTACTTTACTTGACATACATTAATTCATTGTCAATAAATTTGAATTATGAAAATTAAACTATATTTTCTTTAATTAATTTAATTTAATAAAAATGAAAATGTAACTTGTTATAATAGGCCTGAACAAATGAATTTTATTTCAACTGTAATGTCGACCGAATCTAATTAAATAAGCAGAATAAACTAATATCGTAATATCCGCCACTGCCGCAATATTTATCGTTTATCTGGCATTGTTCAGTTTTATTACCATATTGTATTTTGAGCTGAAACAGGGATGTATAGATAACCAATACAGACAACTACTTGTTTTGCATTAGAATTTTAGTATTTACTTGTAAAATTCTTAGGATCACTCTGTAAAAGATAAATTTCTATTTGAATATTTAATGAGGCTACTGTGCTGTCAGACATTAAGAAATAAACTATAGAAAGCATCTTTTGTTCGTGATGATTTAAAGACATATTTAATATTTTTTTCCCAAATATGGAAATAATGAACGTTCCCGTCGACTGTGCATTTTTGAGCTATATTAATGTACAGGGTTTCTCATTATATTTTGACCCCCCACTTATTTTCCTTAATTTAGGGAGTACAACAAAGTTTCAAATGAAAGTTGTATAATTTAACTTCAAGAGCTTATCCATATCTCAAATGTGGTTTTACGAAATCCAAACAAAAGGATTCAATAAAACTCAAAGTTCAAACCACAATTATTTAATTTTGTCCACCAAGAGGACAATGTATTCAGCTACTAGTTTCGGTAAATAAATTACCATCATCAGGCTTCATGAAACATGTACAATCGGAAGAATATTAAGTTGCCGCCATCAAAAATCTCTAAAGTACTATACCATACATTAATGTTTCAAAAACATCAATTAAATGTGGTTTAGAAAGATATTGTTAATAATAAAAAGTCCATATTCCTATTATTATCACTACATATTTAGCACTTTAGCTTTTCCATAGTTAAACGTGGCAATATCGAATGTTTTCGACTGCATTCCTTTTACGGCTTCAGATTGATCGGACGAAAAAACGCAGGAGACCTTTTTTATTGCAAAACACTTCCCCTACCCCTTCTCTACCTTCCTCTCAGCGTGAAATATTAAAGAATCTCAAAAAAAAGTTTTTTATTTTTTTTTATAATTTGGGAAATCGATAGACTGGTAAACTTTTTTTTATATTAATCTACATACTTCAAGGTACTTAAAAAAACTCAGCTGTATTGCTGATTACTTGTACTTTTAGTTCTAAAATGACCCATACCGACTAATATACAAAATATGAAGACAACGTTAGAAAATTAATTAACATAATGCTGAAAACCACTGAACGATGGTATGTTGCCAAAGAAAAGTTAACTTTTGATATAACAAAAAAAAGTATTCGACGAAGGAGAGAAAGGTCTTCGCAGTACATTAACTATTCTCAAAAATGACAAGTTACATAACATAAGCGCATAATTGCGAAATTTTTAAACTTTTTCAAGTCCAATAATATATGTGATAAAGGGCAATTTTTTTCAGTCACGTACTTTTTATCTCGTTCATTTTTATTACCTATGTCGTTCATTATCTACATTTATATGTCTGAGTTTAAGAAATGTTTTACTAGTAATAAGTTATATGTTTTACTAAATATAATGTTACGAACTCACCGATTCAGAAGCCGGTCCTGTCGCAAACTATGAATGCGACCTTTCTAGAAAGGTTCTTTCGCAGGTAATATTCAGACTGTTCTGGAAACGTACCAGGCCATACAATGGTTTATCGCGAATGTTCTCGATTTATAAAGTATACGCAGATGTGGTGAATTCAAGAAAGGTCTAGAGATTCTAGGGACTATATATACGCGGGTTTTCGAGTGAGTCGGTAGTAGTTGTTCAGTATACAGTGAATCGGTAAACAGTTTCAGTATACAGTGAGTGAACAGAAAGTGAATATAAATAGTGTTGAAGATAAATTAGGACAATTATTATACCGAGTGTAGATAAATTAATAGACATCAAGTAGTGTGTATATAAATTAAGATTATTATAGTGTGTAAGTGTTTCTTTAATAAATCAATAGTATTTAGCCATAGTGAGCGTATAATTTTATCCCACGTTAAAAAAACTGCTTAAATAAATAAGAAAAACATTACAATAATTTGAATATTGATATCTACATCAGTCCGTTTGAATTTACCGCGCAAGTAATATCTATACTCGCTTAAAGCGTTGCCAAGTTGTTTCTCGCTAGTACGTATATTTTTTTTATAAATTGTACCTACTTTTCACGGTTATTTTTTAACAACTACAGTTAAACCACCATAGGTTAACTGCAAGTAAAGGACACTTTGGTGGTTTCAAATAGCCTTGGTTAATTTAGTCCAATCCTTTTGAAGTCCATAACTTTAGAACCACCCTATACAGGGTGGGGCAATCTTCTGACATCGGAGGATTACATTGTTGTGGTGAGAGATAGAACTTCATAATTTTTTTAGAGCTAATACAGCTACTGAGGGGACATTTAGAAAATACTTTCGATTCTACAGGGTGTTCCAAAACCACGTAGCAGCACAAACTTACATTTTTTTTAATGGAACGTACTATATTTTATTTAAGAATCGATAAGATCTCACCGAGAGCGTTACAAAAATATAGCACTCTAATATATTATAAGGGTGTTTTACAAAGATATTGCCTATTATTAGCAAAAAAGACCTCCTCTTTAACACTCTGCAGAACAGTAAATTGAAATAAATCAACAGGTCTTTGTATTCCAATGACATACACACATAATTGGCTGTGCTCAGTATTAATTACATTTTTCATCGGTGGCTTCTTTAATACAGGGTGAAACAAAACGCAAATCAAGCAATATCTTAAAATTTTTCAATGAATCACCCTATAAGTCTTTTTACAATTTGTTAGTACAATTGATAAACTTTCAAACGATGTAGTACACTTAGGGCATTAGTTAAGGGAAAATCGTAGATATTTTATGATAATGGTCAAAAACAAGTATTTTACATACACAAATAAAATGGTATTAAATTTTTACATGCAACCTCTTGTGAATTTTAACATTTCTAAAGCATATATTTTAATCGTAATTTTTGCTAATACCGTAGGTACCTGGAATTACCAAAAATTTCATATTTATTCATGTTTCACTTTCAAGAATTGTTATTATAGGCTTGTTTGAGAATGGGCGAAACATAATCAAGCCATATTTTTGATTATATCAAGTGGGCTACTATCAAAATAGTATCTACTAATAAATGTCAAAGAAATATTGCTGTATTCTTCGTTTGCGTTTGGGAAGTTGATTCAAACACAATAGTTAACTTGTGGTTCCAACAAAATGGAGCATCTGTATAGCAGAAATTTTACCGACAGGTGGATAGGACGTGGTGGACCAATTTCGTGGCCTCCTCGATCTCCAGATCTCACACCGATGGATTTCTTTTTATGGGGATACATCAAGCAACTTGTGTATAAAACGTAACGCATTTTCCACAATAACTCCAGCTATGTTGGAAAGAGTAAGATCCTCGTTTTTGAAAAGAAATGTATGGAAGGAAATGATCGCCATTTTGAACACTTAGCATAAACTACCATACTTTTTATAAAATGTCAATGTTCATTTATGTAAATGTGAGTGTTCTTATAATGTTGGTTTTCATAATTGTTAGTTTTTCAAAAAGAGAAAAAGTTGGAAACTGAATTACAAGCTTGCATTTTACATAACTAAGATATACTGTTTGTGGTGACTTGAGTAATTATTTCGTAAATACTACAAACTGCTTTTATATTTATTACTAGGTACTATAATGACATTAGCCTACTTACAGTACACAAAAATATTTCTTCCAACATAATTCCTTCTTTCCTTCCTCTAATGGTAAGAGTAGAAGTCAAAGATATTTTAGATGCATCCAAAACTACGATTAGAATTCATGCCTTAGAAATGTTAAAATTCACAAGATGTTGCATGTAAAAATTTAATACCATTCAATTTGTGTATGTAAAATACTTGTTTTTGACCATTATCATAAAATATCTACGATTTTCCATTAACTAATGCCCTAAGTTTACTACATCGTTTGAAAGTTTATTAATTGTACTACCAAATTGTAAAAAGACTTATAGGGTGATTCATTTAAAAATTTTGAGATATTGCTTGATTTGCGTTTTGTTTCACCCTGTTTTAAAGAAGCCACAGATGAAAAAAGTAATTAATACTGAGCACAGCCAATGATGTGTGTATGACATTTGAACACAAAGACCTGTTGATTTATTCTAATTTACTGTTCTGCAGAGTGTTAAAGAGGAGGTCTTTTTTGCTAATAATTGGCCATATCTTTGTAAAACACCCTTATAATATATTAGAGTGCTATATTTTTGTAACGCTCTCGGTGAGATCTTTTCGATTCTTGAACAAAATATAGTACGTTCCATTAAAAAAAATGTAAGTTTATGCTGCTACGTGGTTTTGGAACACCCTGTAGAATCGAAAGTATTTTCAAAATGTGCTTTCAGTAACTGTATTAGCTCACACAAAACTATAAAGTTCTATCTATCACCACAACGATGTAATCCTCCGATGTCAGAAGATTGCCCCACCCTGTATATTTCTTTCATTTTTGGTAATGGTCTATTGCATTGATAACACAATAAGATAGTGTTATAAAAATAATTATAATCCAGGTCTGGTTTGAGAAAAATTTGCAAAATTCGATAATCTCCAAAACAACACCATGTATAAATATATCAGAATTTTTTAAATCCAATAGATTATTCGAAGAGAACAGAAAAAATAGAGCGGTACCAAAATATTTTTCGAAGTGCACATCCCGTTTTACTGCATAACTTTTAATGTCAAAGTTATTTAAATGTATCATTGACATTTTCGTACGTAATAACTTTAGAACCACCCTATAGATTTCTTTCATTTTTGGTAGATGTATAAGGTACATAAGCATCAAAATCTCATCATGTAACAAAAACAGTTATAATCCAGGTTCGGGTTAAAAAAATATTTCATCAAGATTTTTATAAATCAATAGTTTATTCCAAAAGAACAGAAAAAGTTGAATATTTAAAGTAACTGTATATTTGAATAATTTGAATAAAACTCATATGAGGACGTCTTCTTTAAAGAGCTGAAGGATTTCGGTTTAAGGTAATTTGAGCTAAATCGACTTAAAATCACCTCTAGTAACTGTAGGAGAGTTTCTGGACACCCTGTGTAATGTAGATTTAAACAAATTAAAACGTTTAATAAATATTATTTTTGGACTTTTTGTTTCATATATTTTATTTGTAAATAATAGAGAAAGAAAGAAGGTCTTTGAGAATTTATTATTTTTTAAATTAACAATGTAAACTAATAATAATTTTTGTTTCAGTTTTTTTTCTCCTCGTCAGCCACCGTACTTTTTCGCGATTGGAAATTCACAACGACGGGTGGTCTAATAGGATCTATGATAGGAATATTCATAATGGCGGCTTTATATGAAGGTCTCAAATACTTTAGGTAATACAAAAATTATACTACTAATAATAATGATAATATAGACATAATATTTCTTCTACGACCACGTGATAATTTCACCAAAAAATGTCTAGTCAACATCTGACATATTAATACACATAATGTTACAATTAAAATTGAAATTCTCATATTTTTTTTAATTTTTTCACCCAACCCAAAAAAAGTTTGAATTTTTCGAAAGTGTTTTTGTATTTAAAAAGAACTGTAATTTTATAAAAAAAAATTGCATTGTATTGAAAATTTTATTTAAACATCAGAGTAGATGGTTTGTTGCATTATTTTTCGAATCATTGAATGTCAATTATACCAAACATAAATAATAGTCATCACATTTGTAGATCGCAAAAGTCTTTAGTTGCATTTATTTTGTAGTCTAAACAAATACATATATCACAAGAGAAATATATTGTCATTTATAATTGCACAGGTGGTTTGTATTTTATCGGGTAAATTTGGGTTGTTTAATGAGAAACTGTTTCCTAGCAATTTGACGAGAATAACTGAATTATTATATATATTATATGAACTCTATAACCCATACAACAAAAATGCATTTGGTATTTACCTGGTTATTCGCCTAAAATCAGCTATTCTACAAATTACCTATTTGCAATTAAAAAAGGTAGAAGGTGTCGCGGGACTTTAGTTCATTTTAAGCAAAAATTATGTAATACATCTGACGTTATAGTTAAACAATTTGCATATTCCTCGGTGGTCGAGTAGTAAGCAAACCAGACTCTCACGCGGTAGACCCGAGTTCGATTCTCCGTGAAGAAGTTTTTTTAATTGTTAATTTCATTTGTAAATAATTATTCTGCTTGATATTAATAACGACAACAGGTAGACGTTTGAAAGATTTAGCAGAATATTCATTATTATAGATAATGGTACGGTACCCTTCATGATGGAGTCCGACTGGCAACATCTACTTATAACAGCATCGTATATTTAAAAAGGGAAACCGTAGCATTATACAAATTGGACATTCAAGAACTGTACGTTTACCACAAAATTAGTGGAAACATAAAATTGAATTGTTAAATTTTTAATTTGAAGTTATATTACAGTTTATAGAAATTTTTATTTTCTAGATTTTTTCTTAAGTGGGTCGTAGAAAAAATATGCTGTTCGACTCGTGTGGATTGTCCATATCGCACTTGAACGATTGAGCACTCCGCCTATGGTGTCGTGGTTAAACTTCGTCCTCGTGCGATATGGCCATCATATCCACACTAGTTGCACAAACTACTATTTTTATCAAAATATGCCCTTTTACATTTAAAAACAACCTGCCAAATGTCAAATCAATTTATCCATCCATTTTAAAGTTATCGAATTAAAACATTCAAGTTTTCAAAATTTCAACACCCTGTATTTCGAAAAGTAAATGTGCTAGACCCCTCAATCCTTATATCATTTTGTCCAATTTTACGAGAGGAATCTATATGCAAACGTTGTAATTACCCTTAACGTTCGAGATGCTTATACCATTTTTTGCGCGATCGCATTGAAATAAATTCCGAATAAAATAATTAAAATTTCTTCGAAATGAACAAAATGTCTAAGGTGACATGTATACTTCTCGATCTGTTTAAAATACATTTTGCATTTTGGTGAAATTGTTTTTATGCTATTTATTACTTTTCGACGTCTGAACGGTAAGTAAATCACTTACCGACGTGTTAAACTTAGAAACCAGTAAACACAACCTACCGTCCTGACAACCGATGCTGTAAATAAACAAAAAAGATCAATCGCGCAAAAAAAATTATGGAAATAATAGTAAAAATTTATCCGAACAAATTGAGTAGATCACCAGCACTGCGAATACCAGCTTTGCATAGAATTTTAATGTAGCATCGGTGGATCAGTGTTAGAATGCTCGCATTCCACGCGGGCGGCCCGGGTTCGATTCCCGGCCGAAGCATATGAATCGCTGCTTTGTAAACGAGTGAGAGACTCAGGAAAGAGCACACGCACGCAAGCAAGGCACATAACGAAGCAACGTAACATAACATAACGTAACGGTCAGATCTTTTGCGTCGCGACCCCTGGTCGCTCAAACCTAACCTGACGTAAAAAACTAAAGTTCCAAAAATGCCTTATAGAACTAAATTTATTGACGAAAGAACGTTATAGTAACTAATTTTTCTGTTTTAGAGAATATCTATTTTGGAAAACGTACAATTCATTGCAGTACAGATCGGTTACGATTCCAGAGAAAAATGCTCCTAGTGATGAACCGCAGATAGTACAGTAAGTATATTTAAACTATTATAGCGGAAGCGCACGAATTCCCTTCAGGATAACCACTCTATCTGTGTTATAATTAGGGTACGTTAAGCTGTCACTAGAGTTCCGGTCAGGGTGAAAATTGACCTGTTTAAAAGGTATTTATTTGGGCAGGGATGAGTTGCGCGCAGCGGTCATTTTCTACCTGAATACGAGTAAGAACACCAAAATTAGGAGCCGAATTGCGCGCAACAAGATAAACACAAAATTAAGGAGATTAAGGAAATGTAAAATAAATTAAATGGTGAAGGTATTTGTACATTTATTTCAGGAATAATAAGACCTAACCCCGCCAGGGTAAACTATTAGGGCAGTCCCGATAACAGAACAGACTAAATAAACTGGACGGCAATTCGAGTACGGGATTAAGATACCTGCAAGTGTCGGACGGGAACTCATGTGTATTATATTGGTCATTAAGGAACCTGACGGGAATTTGTGTGCACCGGTCGTCTCTACTCTGGCGCTACGATCTTAATTTGAATACCAATATTGTGTGCTCCATAATACCCTCTCGCGAATCCCAGTAGAGGGCCTAAAAGACTCATCACAAAACTAACCTAACGCTATGATAAGTTCCCTACTCGATCTTGATTGTTTTCGTTGAGTGTTTTGGAATTTATCATAAATATAATTGAAACTGAGTATTTTCACCACAAAAAGAGATAAAGTCCGTCGTATTACAATGGATTTTATTTTAAATAAAATGATAACATTATATTTTCCAATTGAAATGTAAACATCCATCGAGCAGACAATATTATCTAGATAAGCTGATAGAGTAAACATAATTTATCATATTAATTGGATTATACCATTGCAGCCTCATCAACAATTATTTATGAATAAATAATATCAACAAAACACTTGGGACTGAATGGACACTTTAAAAAGACATTTCACGTTATCCATTTTTTTAACGGGCTGGTGAATATTGAATGAATATTTTAAGGTACGTTTTTCTCCACATCCGCCAATCGCTAGGCTCGCTACTGAGTAGCTGCCACCCAAATTAAGCTCAGTCGCCAGACCTCTCTGGGCCGGTATTCTCAACTCGCTCCTCTCACAAGCGAACGATCTCTAAAGGAAGTGATTTGATTGGCAGCGATGTGGTATTTGTAGATTCTCATGTACCACTGCACTCGCAAATCTGTATCACGAGCGACTAGCTACGGCAACACCGCGATTTCAACGTATTTTGACATTAATGTCAAGATAGTTTTTGCTTCTGTGTTTTGAATTTAAATTTAAATGCTTCTTCTAGACCTTCTAGTAGTCCAATATACATAAGATGACTACAATCCTTTATACAGTGCTTTTCAGATAAAAGTATCCACCTTTAATAACTTTTGTAATACTGATATTTAGAAAAAATCCAAAAACACGTCAATTTATGTTGGAAGGGGCAAGCATTATGACTTATTTAAACTTACTGGAAAAGCCACCCCCTCACCCCTAGCAGCATCCCCTTTATTTTTTTAAATTACTTTTCATATTTTTTATGTAAAATTTGGATACTCCCCTTTGAGCTGATTTCAAAAATGTATAATACTTGTAGGTTAAAGTGGTTAGTTTATGAGATAAACAATTTTTCTTTTAAGAGCACAAATTTTACTTATTATTTACTTTCACCTTATTTGCCTGTACTAAAATGGTTTGTACAACAGTTCAAACTCTTTAATCTTTTTAACTGTGCTATTTATTATGAAGTTACAATAAGTGTTCAAAATGAGTACCATTCACTTCCATACAATGGTATAATCTATTTTGAAATGCCTCTCTGACATTGCTTAATACGGCTGGATTTAATTGTCGACATTCATTTTCTATCCTCTCTCGTAAATCATCCAGAGATTCTGGTTGGGTAGCATAAACTTTTGTTTTTAAATACCCCCATAAAAAGAAGTCTAGGGGTGTTAAATCCGGTGACCTAGGTGGCCACCCCATCATCTGCCCCCTTCTACCTATCCAACGAGCGGGGAATGTTTCGTTTAAAATTTGTCGGACAGGCATAGCATAGTGTGTCCGTGTGTATCCGTGGTGTCATTCTGGGGGAAAATGGCATAATCCATGGGAAGCGCTCCAAACTCGTTACTCGGAGGGTTTTCGGTGATGCCAAGTAACAAGTCTGGAGTAGTTTTCCTCCCCGAATTTCCGGTCCATTCAATCTCTCCTGCTCCCAATCGCTCCTTTTAACGCGCCCTCATACTCATCCCACCTTCTCTCCATTTCCTCATCCATCCATTCCTGTAATTCCTCTCTGTTCGCACCCCTCCAGCTTTTCTGTCTGGCTCTAGCCTTCACGTCCAAAGGATAGGACCTTGACAGTACCGCTGCTGCCAGTTCACCAACTTTCCTGTTCCCCTGCACCACCCTCAGGAGTATCCCTCTCTGCGCCTGCAAGAGTGGCCTTACCCTGGCATTCACAACTGCTTTTTCACCCCACACTTCCGCGTCATACGGTCTGCTGTACCCTCCTCTTCTACTCTCCTGGCCCTTTCACATTATCCATTAATCTCCCCAGCCATGCTGGCCTTACTGTTGCCTTCGATACACCAGTACCTACAGCTGGGCATTACACTCAATGACTTCGACAGGTTTGGCGCGCTATTATAGAGGTTGTTTGAAATGATTTTAAATAACTTTAAACTATGTTTTCCAAGTTAACTTTGATTTAAAAAGAAAGCCTTGGAGATTAGGCTTTTAGACGCCACTTAGAGATAATATTGAATAAAAAGAATGGTCCCCATTGTCGTCTATTCACGGTGGTACAATTTATTTATTTTTCGGAACATCGACGAATTTTATCGATATCATTGCAATGTGTATATTAAACTTGCTGCTTATGGTGTTGAACGTTTTTTTGCAATCAGACGACAATACATTTCAAACGGTTTACATTCAATAAATATTATACGATAACAACAAATAATTCATGTATATTTCGTTCGAGGAAAGCATTCCGAAGCCATTTACTGCTATCATAATAATTATAATTATTTCATTGCTAAAACATACCATAATTTGCCACGTTCAGTTCGCCGTTAAGAGCAAAAAAATTTAGAAAGAAAAACCTAATTGTATCGAATTCCGATATGGCTGTAATATTCGCATTATTCTGAGCTGGTGTGAACAGTATTTAAATATTTGTCGATAATTAATAAACTCGAACATTGAACTTCAACAATTTTATTTAAAAATTATTTTTTCTTCTTCTTGTCAACAGGTAAATTTCTCTGTTAGTGGTTGATAATTTTCCATTATTAACCTAGGTCAATAATGGACAAATTCAAAAATTTTAAGAATTCAGGGATAGTAGTTCATTAAAAACTTGTGCAATTTTGTATACCCAGGAGATTATCCTTAACATATTTCCTGCTTGAAATCATGGATAAAAAAATACTTATAGATGGGAAACTGACCCGCTGTACGGGTGGCGCCACCTTGAGAGTCCCGCCAGTACCTCTAAGACAAATCAGCCGTAAAAGAAGATTCCTGTAATTTTACAGTTTTTGGCGGCATATTCAAAATTATTGTAATTTTATTTATTTATGGTCCATTTTTTGATATTTCATTTAAAGTTACTCAACATAAGATTGATATTACAATAATAACAATCAAATAGTCAAGTAAAATTAAATGAAATGTCAAAAAATGGACCATATAATGCCTGAAGTGAGAAAAATAAAGCAATAATCATCTGGCTTATATATTTTATTGAATAAAAAAATTATGCAATAAATGGAACGTTTTTTTACATATTTAAATGACAAACATGAAGAAAAATAAATGTTAGGAATGTTTAATTTTCTATTTTTAATCTTAGTTATTTATTTTTAATGAATTTAATTAAAACCGGCAATGTTTCAATTTTGTCATTACAACCAAAATTATTAGGTAAAGAGAGAATGTAATGTCAATAAGAATTCAAACCACTTCAATCAATTTCTCAATTTAATAAGAACAAGTCTATTCTATTCCAAGTAAACAAATAATTATACAAGAAATTCAACAACAATGCTGGGAAGTTCAAAGCTGTATGGAAGAATAACTACTTCTGTCACTTTCACAAAACATTCTCGACATTGTCTTTTAAAATGAAAGTCCCACTATAAACAATAAAAACCAACTACGAATACTCAACACACACACACAAATAAGCAAAATAGTTTTTAAAAACGAAAACTGGACAAACTCACGATACACGTCAGGCAGTTGTCAGGTTAGGATCATAGATATTACGTTGGGATGTCAGCGCTGATATATGTGGAAGAATTTGCAACTATAACTAACGGCGTTACAGTTCTCATCAAATTAGAAAATTTAGTACTGACGGGACTCCCTATGTAGCAGCACCATCGCGCCTTCAGAGATCCCTTACATACATATTGGCTTAACACCCCCGAGGGGGTAGCGCCGCTTTAAAAAGCTCTCTAAATCCTTTTTTTGGGGTGGATCAATCCCCTTTTCCTCCTTCGTTTCCTCATATTTTTCGGCAATCTGACGCCATTCCTTCCACTGCCTTATTCCTATGCTATTGAGGTCACTTATAACTTCTTGTAACCACGTAGCTTTAGGTCTTCCTCTCTTCTGCATATCACAAGGTTTCCATTCCATCATTGTAAATATTGTTGACTTTGTACCTGCCCTCCATATGTGTCCCAACCATTTTATCCTCTGTTCCTTAATTTTTTGCACTA
The DNA here is from genome assembly GCA_910591695.1 of Galerucella pusilla. Lineage (NCBI taxonomy): Eukaryota > Metazoa > Arthropoda > Insecta > Coleoptera > Chrysomelidae > Galerucella > Galerucella pusilla. The sequence continues at coordinate 159,482 of CAJUYI010000639.1, read as the reverse complement.
TATCTTTTCCTATTTCATGTGCCAATCCTACGTTTAGTCGTTTTTTATATTCATCTCCAACTTTTTTCATTCCTAATATCATTCTCAATATCTTACGCTCTTGTATTCTCAAATCTTCCTGATGTTTTTTCGTCATTGTTAATGTTTCTGATCCATACATCAATACAGGTTTTATATACCCTCATTTTCGTCTTCTTAACAGCTTTTTATTGGTATTGAATGCTCTATTTGTGGCTGCTATTCTTTCTTTTATTTCGGTTCCTTTGTCTCAGTCATTAGATATTGTTATACCCAAGTATTTCATTTTATCTACCTCTTGAAAATTATAATTTCCAATCTTAATATTCACACTTCTTTTTGATTCTCAATAGCTTTGTTTTATCCTCATTTATTGTAAGACCAATTTTTTTTCCTTCTTTCACTATTTCTTCTAGCATTTCTTCCATAATTTTCCTATTTTTTGTCACTATCGCAACATCATCAGCGATCCCCTACCCTGCCTGAAATCACCTATCAAGATAAAATTATTTGAATAAAAATGCCAATAGTTTAAAATTGGCGCTAAATCAAAAACTGACAGTGTACTTGTCAGTCAGACGACGGAGTAAACGCTTCTCATGGTGCGTTTGTGAATTATTTTTAATATTTGTCTTAAATTTGGCAAGTAGTGGAAAAAATTGTATATACACCATGGCTGATACAACTATTTCTGTTATTTCAGCCGCGTATATCGATGTTGCGTATATCTTTATCAGGGCTTTCGCTCTACGGCTTGGCATACCCAAAAGCTTATTTGACCTGTATATTTTATCCTTAGCAAGAAACACTAAATTATGGAAAATAATATATAAATCTGAGAAACAAATAATGAACATAACAATTAGTTATAATAGTAACAAGTAGTTAATTTGATGAAACATTTGTGTACTTGAAAAAACACGATAAGCAATAATATTTTTTACATGCAACACATCTGAATTCGCTTTGTGTGGCTTTATTAGCTGTAGCGTTTCTACCGAACTACCGACCTCTTCAGTTTTTGTCTTATAACATCGGACACATCTTCCCCTTTTTCTGCTAGCACCCTGACTCTCTTCTAAATAATGTTGGGCTGGAGGTTCATCTGCTGGTGCTGGAGTGTCGAGTGACTCAGTTGGTAAATGTAGCCATTTCTGATATGATACTTTCCTTAAACTTTGTTATCGGCATATATTATCGTTTGCAACTCTTTGAAGCAATAGATCGCGTAATTTCTTATGGAACCTTCCTGTATTACACAAGTACGACAAGGAAAATA
>CAJUYI010000639.1:102605-158085 GCA_910591695.1 Galerucella pusilla | reverse complement strand
TGGTATGTGTATCGTTTCGACACATCAGTGTTTCTGGGAAACGTATACTTTGTTTTTTATTACCAAGGTTTTTTTAACGTACAATCAAGTGATAGAGAAAAGCACTCACCTCATAACTAGAAGCAACTCATCGGGGTGGATAAAGGGTACCATTCTCTTCTATCTTCTGCTTCCAACAAAATTTTTTAACAAGACAACAAAATTCGAAAGAAAAAAAATCAAAACTTAATGATTGGTTTATAAGTCTATATAGAAAGGACAAGGAGTAATAAATCATTCATTTAAGTAGATTTCATAGACGTACCAAAATATATTTTAAGAGGGTATACCGTAAGGTACATTTTGTATTGAACGAATGAGTTGCAGCTATGCTAAAAAATATACGATTTAGGTCAGAGGTAACGGGATGTACTAATTTTAATAAAAAAAAATGTTAGAGGTACATAAATTTTAGTAAGTTTGATAAAGAAAGGCAACACAGTTTATTCATAATAGAAAACAAACCAATCTGTAACAATAATTATTTTATATATTTTTGTCCTTTTTGTAAGAAGATTAATTCAAGCTTTGAATATTGTCACAAATAAATTACAATAAAATATATTTAAAAAAAATTAATTAAAGTCAAGATAGCAAGATATCGTTACAATTTTTATTAAATTCAAAGAAGCAAAATGAATATTTTTTATTTGTATTACTCCTATATGTAGTGTTTGGGGAATTTTTCTCAGAAATTTTAAATGGCAAGTGGCCTACTGTAATCGGCTTAATACGATTACACCTATTTACAGATTATTCGATTATTGAGAGGGATTTTCCAAACAACCCAGTTTTCTTAGAAACATTATCGGGAATATTATTTTAAAAGAAAGTAGGTACATTAAATCAGTACTTAGTATTAGTTCTTTGAGTAAAGTTGTATGAAGTTGTATGGTTTTCATAATATTGTAAACAGTTGGAATATATTTAAAACATTTGTTGAATGTTAATTGTGCAACTACCAAACAATGTCGATAAGCCAAGGACCATCTAAACGACCAAAAACAGGTCCATTATCTTTAAATGAAAAAACTCTGATATTGAATTGTTATATATCATTGAAAAACAAGAATCCAAGTGCAAGTGTTGATGATATTGTGGAATTAACGGATGCTATGTTGTGTGTTGCTAAATCAACAATTTATAGATTACTGAAAGAAAGCAAAAATGGAACTCTTCAACCCCCTAAAACTCCTTCAGGTCGAAAACCAATTGAGATCGATGAGTCATTAAAACAAAGACTAAGGCGTGAAGTCCATGGATTTTACTTACGAAAGGAAATTCCAACACTTATAAAAAGACTTATCATTGTCCATGTTGGAAGTTCTGAAGGTTTTGTTGATGGTGGATTATTAACTTTTATTTCAAAACGCACGGGGGACTATCACGAAGATATGAATGGGGATGTCTTCGAGGAATGGTTTGTTCAAATGTTGGATCTGATTCCAAAAGGGGCTGTTATTGTTATGGACAACGCAAGTTACCTTTCACGGTTACGAGAAGCATTGCCCACAAGTCGTTGGCGTAAAGCAGAGCTTTTGGAGTGGCTTATTTCGAAAAATATTAAGTTTCCAAAAGATCCACTAAGGAAAGAACTTTACAGAATTGCAAAAATGAACAAGAATAAATACAAAACCTACATTGTAGAAGAAATGGCTTCTTCTCGTGGTATATCAGTTCTTCGACTTCCCCCTTATCATTGTGAACTTAATCCCATAGAATTAATATGGGCTCAGGTAAAGGGGGAAGTTGAAAAAAAAATACTACTTTTAAAATAAACGATGTTGTGAAATTGTTTGAGAGTGCTGTAAGTCATGTTAGTAAGGAAAATTGGACAAACTGTATCGAGCATGTTATCAAAGTAGAGGCAAATATGTGGAAAATTGACAATATTTGTGATGATTTAATCGACCCTATTATTATTAATGTCAACAACAATAATTATTTCTTTTCATTTTTTATTATATTATAGTTTAAAACGTATTTTTTTCCCAAAATACACACCACTGCATTGCGTTATTGCTTATCTGCTAATCCTTTAACAATGAAGAAACCCTAAACTTTGCTACAACTGAAACAAATACGGGGTCGATCTACCTGGTTTTTAGATTTACGGAAGAAATGTAATTTAAAGTAAGAGATTTATCAAAAATTTCATGGTGCTCCCTGTAAAGGTTTTGCATACTTAATTAGGGTTTATTACTCCTCGTACTTTTTGTACATACTATAATTGCCTATATTAGCCGAAGGTTGTAAGCATACTGTGTTTTTCGACCGTGTATGTGCCCGGCTTATTGCTCGAGGTACTTTTCAATTTTCGATTGTACAGTGTGTCCCCGAAAAATAATAAAATAGAATTAAGAAAAAATATACGTTTCCTTATGAACAATAAAACTATGGAGTTCGACTTTTTCAAACATAACTATCCATTTTTTTATTAATCCCGAGCGAATTTAAGAAAATCAAAAGTGCATTTGAACTTATTTTTCAACGACCTATCCAAATCTGTTATTATTTTTTATGAACGCTATCTGGTGAAAAAATTAGCTCGCGTTTTACAGTTTTGTCGCATCTTATAAATAACACAGTGTATATTCGAGACTACTCACACGATATCTATGAAAATTGGCATAAATGAAGAACAAGTTATGTCCAATTTATGGAAAATATTTTGTCATACACGCTTATCCCGAAAGTGAACAACTTTGTTATTTTTAAATATAACACCATGTATATTATTATATTTTTGGATTCTACATTGAATTTTAATGTCACGTTATGGAGAATACCATTAATTTTATGATTGCTGGCAAAAGCTAAGACGATATTATACTTTGAGACAAACTATACAAGCGGGTGTTCAAATAATCAAACTTAAGGGGCATCTACCAAATTCGACCTTGCACAATTATGCTTTGTATATTTTTTTGTTTCCCTACGTCCTCAGGTTTAAGTTCACATAACGAAAATTTTATTAGAAATATGAAAGCTCCGCAACATGTAGGTAGCCAAGCGGTCCAAGCGGATTTTGGTTCACGTACTACTCTATAAGCTTCGTCAGTACTGAACTGGGAGACCGCCGAGCGTTGTATCAACAATGGAACGGCACGCGACTGCCGAAGCAGAGAGACAATGTCAGTCAAAGAAGGATAGAAAAGCGATCGATAGATTTTTCTCCGATATTTTAGTGGTAGCAACCGAATTTCAATAAGAAATTGTACGGTCATAAGTAATTTGAGGATTCTGAGATTTTTATATAGTATTCATTAAGCTTCAAATTAGACTTCTTATCAATTAGTTTTTCCATTTAATCCATATTTAATTCTTTACAAGGGCTTAAACTTTGCTTAATATGAGTATTTTTCATATTTTTTTCAACAAAATTTGGTTAGCATTTCAAAGTTTTTATTCGATGAGAACTCTAAGTTCAACATTAATCTACATGATATATTTTTTTCTCAATTTTCAATACATCCATTACTTCAAAATTCTTTGCCAAAAATACTTCGATATTTCGTCAAATCGCTGCCGATAGATTCCCCTTGAAGCATTGTATACAGGGTGTTTTCAAGTGACATTTACAACGTTTGCATGTAGATTCCTCTCGTAAAATTGGACAAAATGATATGAGGATTAAGGGGTCTAGCACATTTACTTTTCGAAATACAGGGTGTTAAAGTTTTGAAAAATTAAAGGTTTTCGATAACTTTAAAATGGATGGATAAATTGATGTCATATTTAGCAGGTTGTTGTTAAATGTAAAAGGGCATATTTTGATAGAAAATTATTTTTCAATTTTTGATCCAGTAGTGTAGATTTGGAAGAATATGTTACCTTTCCCCTCCCATTTTTTACGCAACTGACTTATGAAGCAATTTTTATTCACTTTTGTATTCCTCAATGGTTTTCACGTGAAAACGAAATACCTTTACATACTGCGAATGCCAGCTTTGCTTGGAATTTTAATGTAGCATCGGTGGTTCAGTGGTAGAATGCTCGCATTCCACGCGGGTTCGATTCCCGGCCGAAGCATATGAATCGCTGCTTTTTAAACGAGAGAGAGAAAGACAAGGCACATAACGAAGCAACGTAAAGTAACGGTCAGATCTTTTGCGTCGCGACCCCCGGTCGCTCAAAAATAACCTGACGTAAAGAACTAAAGTTCCAATAAGAATGAGAAAGGTTCCGGCGGGGCTTCTCTCATCGTTTTTCGACAATACAACAACTGTGCAGTAATCCATGTAATTATTTTAACATAAGTTTAAACAAAAACTAATAGGCTGCCGTACATATGTAAAGTACATATCTGGATTGCTGCACAGTTCCTGGGAAGAACAGTTCTGAAAAAAGAAAAGGTAGAACGTGTCGCGGGACACACGGTAGGAACTTTAGTTCCTGTTACGCAAAAGTTATGTAACACACCTGACGTTATAGATAAACAATTTGCATATTCTTTGGTGGTTGAGTAGTAAGCACACCAGACTCTCACGCGTTATACCCGGGTTCGATTCCCGGCGAGGAATTTTTTTTTATTGTTAATTTTATTTTTAAATAATCATTCTGCTTGATATTAATAACGACAACAGATAGACGTTTGAAATATTTAGCAGAATATTCATTATTATAGATAATGGTACGGTACCCTTCATGAGGGAGTACAACTGGCAACATCTACTTTTTTTTCTCAAGTTTTTGTTACTGGCAGAGCCAACAGGCCAGTTATATTTAAAAAAGGAAACCGTAGCATTATACAAATTGGACATTCAAGAACTGTACGTTTACCACAAAATTAGTGGAAACATAAAATTGAATTGTTAAATTTTTCATTTGAAGTTATATTACAGTTTATAAAAATTTTTATTTTCTAGATTTTTTCCTAAGTGGGTAGTAGAAAAAATATGCTGCTCGACTCGTGTGGATTGTCCATATCGCACTTGAACGATTGAGCACTCCGCCTACGGCATCGTGCTCCATCTTCGTCCTCGTGCGATATGGTCATCTTATCCACACTAGTTGCACAAACTACAATTTCTTTCAAAATATGCCCTTTTACATTTAAAAACTACCTGCCAAATGTCAAATCAATTTATCCATCCATTTTAAAGTTATCGAATTAAAACATTCAAGTTTTCAAAATTTCAACACCCTGTATTTCGAAAAGTAGCTAGACCCCTTAATCGCGCAAAAAAATTATGGAAATAATAGTAAAAATTTATCCGAACAAATTCAAGTAGATCACCAGCACTGCGAATACCAGCTTTGCATAGAATTTCAATATAGCATCGGTGGTTCAGTGGTTAGAATGCTCGCATTGCGCGCGGGCGGCCCGGTTCGAATCCCGGTAGGAGCATATTTATTATTATGAATCGCTGCTTCGTAAACGAGAAAGAGACTAAGGAGGCACAAGCACGCAAGCAAGGCACATAACGAAGCAACGTAACATAACGTAGCGTAACGCGTAACGGTCAGATCTTTTGCGTCGCGACCCCTGGTCGCTCAAACATAACCTGGCGTAAAGAACTAAAGTTCCAAAAAATATATATATATCGATTAATCAATCACCCGATTAAATCAATTGATCACCCGATTAATCGATTATTTTTCGATAGATCGATTATTTTGCACACCCCTAATGTACACCACTGGATAAAAAATTGAAAAATGTTTTTTCTACACCCGCATAAATATTATCCATCTTTTCTACACCCATATGTATATTATCCATTTCCTGCACAGTTTAAAGAATGGAAATGTAGGCCTTATCGGTTAACCGAACGTATATTATGATTTCATATAGGTACATCCTGGAATGTACTTATATGAAATCCACCAATCAGTATTCGCGTTTAGTACTCGTCACTCATCTTTTTTTCAATTTAAAGAAACGTCAAAATAACTTGTCAAAAAAGTCTCTCTCAGAAGCACTGGATTAATAATATTTATTTACAAAAATGAACAAATAAAATAGTCCGTATAAATTGATAACAAATACTAAAAATGGAATAGAATGGGTAATTGAGGAGCTACCGATGGACATGTCCTTATAATAGATCTCGGTGGTTGAGTGGTAAACATGCCAGACTCTTACGCGGTAGACCTAGGTTCAATTCCCCATGAAACAACTTTTTTTATTAATGATTTTATTTTTAAATAATTATTCTGCTTGATATTGATAACAACAACAGGTAGACGCTTGAAATATTTCGTATTTTGCATATTTATTGTAGATAAAGGTACGATACCTACCCTTCGTGCGGGAGTCCGACTGGCAACATCTACTTATAACAGCTTCGCATATTTAAAAAGGGAAACCGTAACATTGTACAAATTGTACATTTAAGAACTGTACGTTTATCACAAAAAAATTAGTGAAGACATAAAATTGAATTGGTACGATTATAAATAAAATTGTTGAACATTTTCATTTACAAAAATAAACTTGAATAAAACAATCCGTATAAATTAATAACAAATACTAAAAACAGAATAAAATGGGTATTTAAGGGACTATCGTTGGACATCAGCTCTTACAAAACTATTCAATACTTCTGACGTTGCACTAGTTCAAACCCCAATGGTTGAGTGGTAAACATACCAGACTCTCGCGCGGCAGACCCGGATCGATTCCCCGTGAAGACGTTTTTTTTTTAATTGTTAATTTTATTTTTAAATAATAATTCTGCTTGATATTGATAACGACAACAGGTAGACGCTTGAGATATTTAGCAGAATATTCATATTATAGACAAAGGTACGGTACCCTTCGTGCGGGAGTCCGACTGGCAACATCTACTTATAACAAAAAATTAGTGAAGACATAAAATTGAATTGGTACGATTATGAATAAAATTGTTGGAAATTTTTAATTTCAACTTACTTATATTTATTTTACAGTTTATTCAATTGTTTATTTTCTAGATTTTTTCCTAAATGGGTCGTAGAAAAAATATGCTGTTCGACTCGTGTGGATTGTCCATATCGCACTTGAACGATTGAGCACTCTGCCTACGGCGTCGTGCTCAAACTTCGTCCTCGTGCGATATGGCCATCATATCCACACTAGTTGCACAAACTACTATTCTGCACAGTTTACAAAATGGAAATGTAGGCCATCAGTTAACTAAACGGATATAATTTCATATACATCCTAGAACGTATATGAAATCCACCAATCAGCATTCGAGTTGAGTATCCGTCATTCATCTTTTTTCAATTTAAAAGAAACGTCAAAATAATTTGTCAAAGTTTCTCATAGAAGCGCACTGGATCAAGAATATTCATTTACAAAGATAAACTTGAAAGAAATAATCCGTACAAATTACCAACAAATAATACTTAAAACAGAATAAAATGGGTATTTGAGGAGACCTCAGATTTTATAAAATTATGTAATAGGTACATCTGACGTTATAGATAAACAATTTTCATATCTCTCAGTGGTTGAGTAGTAAGCAATTCAGACTCTCACGCCGTAGACCCGGGTTCGATTCCCGTGAAAAAGTTTTTTTTTAATTGTTACTTTTATTTCAAAAAATAATTATTCTGCTTGATAATAATAACAACAACAGGTAGACGTTTGAAATATTTAGCAGAATATTCATTATTATAGATAGTGGTACGGAACCTTTCATGAGGGAGTCCGACTGGCAACATCTACTTAGAACAGCATCGTATATTTAAACAGCATCGTATATTTAAAAAATGAAACCGTAGCCCTATACAAATTTCAAGAACTGTACGTTTACCACAAAATTAGTGGAAACATAAAATTGAATTGTAAAATTTTTAATTTGAAGTTAGGTATATTACAGTTTATAGAAATTTTTATTTTCTAGATTTTTTCTTAAGTGGATCGTAGAAAAAATATGCTGCTCGACTCGTGTGGATTGTCTGTATCGCACTTGAACGATTGAGCACTCCGCCTACGGCGTCGTGCTCAAACTTCGTCCTCGTGCGACATGGCCATCATATCCACACTAGTTGCACAAACTACAATTTCTTTCAAAATATGCCCTTTTACATTTAAAAACAACCTGCCCAAACTACAATTTCTTTCAAAATATGCCCTTTTACATTTAAAAACAATCTGCCAAATGACAAATTAATTTATCCATCCATTTTAAAGTTATCGAATTAAAACATTCAAGCTTTCAAAATTTCAACACCCTGTATTTCGAAAAGTAAATGTGCTAGACCCCTTAATCGCGCAAAAAAAATTATGGAAATAATAGTAAAAATTTATCCCAACAAATTCAAGTAGATCACCAGCACTGCGAATACCAGCTTTGCATAGAATTTCAATATAGCATCGGTGGTTCAGTGGTTAGGATGCTTGCATTGTACGCGGGCGGCCCGGGTTCAAATCCGGCTGGGAGCATTTTATTATTATGAATCGCTGCTTCGTAAACGAGAGAGAGAGACTAAGGAGGCACAAGCACGCAAGGCACATAACGAAAAAATGTAACATAACGTTTCGTAACGTAACGCGTAACGGTCAGATCTTTCGCGTCGCGACCCCCGGTCGCTCAAACATAACCTGGCATAAAGAACTAAAGTTCCAAAAACAGTTTCTTGGAGCACAGTTTCCTTGCACATAAAACAGTTTCTGGGGCACAGGTTCTGGTTTGACGAGCAATTTTTCTGGATCATAGATTCCTGAATGGCAAACAAGCCTATGGGTCACAGTTCCTGTTAAACTAAAAAGTTTCCCAAATACCTTTCCTACAGGCAATCCGTAGAACCTACATCGCATCATCTTTATCTTCAAACAACTGTATTATTGTGCTAAGTATTTTTTTGTTGTATTTGCTACTAACCTTTTTTTTTAAATTATGTAAATTTCAAGACTATAATTATATAATTTTTTTTTACTCTGTTAGTTTTATTTATTATACAGAAACATTAAGTTCTTTTTTTAAAACAGATTGAAAGTTAGCTGACCATTAAATTCGATTTTCTTTCTAATTTTCTTTTAGGAAAGAAAATTAGTGGCGCCCTAAAATTACTTTTTCTATTTCTTTACTAGTTTTGCTTAAGTAAATTCTTTTCTTTATATTAATAAGGTAACAAGGCCCTGCGAACTGGCTAAGGTTACTTCCAAATTTATTGGTTAGTTAGGCAAGAACCTGCAATAATTACCATCATTTTTTTAACGTCATTGGACTTTTTATGGTTTCATTGGCGCTCAACGTCAATCAACTCATTTAGTGTCAAATGTCAAATCAATGTATCCATCCATTTTAAAGTTATCGAATTAAAACATTCAAGTTTTCAAAATTTCAACACCCTGTATTTCGAAAAGTAAATGTGCTAGACCTCTTAATCCTCATATCATTTTGTCCAATTTTACGAGAGGAATCTACATGCGAACGTTGTAAGTGTCTGAAAACACCCTGTATAATAACTGTGCCATTTATAATCATAGATAATTAATGAGTTTTTTTTTCTTTTACAGGCCCACGATGTTGAGCAAGATGCATTTCCTACAAACGTTCTTACACATGGTCCAAATGATCATATCCTATTTTTTGATGTTGATATTCATGACGTACAATACATGGTTGTGTATGGCGGTAGTTCTCGGTGCCGGTGTAGGTTATTTTTTGTTCGGTTGGAAAAAATCTGTGGTCGTAGACGTTACGGAACATTGTCATTGATATAAAAAATTTAAATATACAGTATCTTTTAGGGCTTTAAATTAAATAAAACAAAATATATATATATATATATATATATATATTTAAATTAGAATAAGATAAAACATGAACTGTGAAACGAGAAAAGTCTGTAAAATGGAAAAAAAAATGTGAAAATCCAGTGGTGTAACTACTATACAGGGTGATCATTCGAATTCCGACACATTTTATGAGCCGATAACTTGGAAACCGATTAAGATATCGAGATGCGATTTTAACTGAACGGCTTCAGGAATTAAGAATTTTTTTTTCACGCTGATGCCAATCTTGTATTTTTCCCCTAGACTCCAGGAAAAAACTTGGGTACTTGGAGATCAATAACTTAGACATTTTAAATGGAACACCCTGTATGTTTTTGTACCATGACTAGTTCAGAAGTTATGCGCTGACAAAAATGTACGGAATTACTGTAGTCAACGAATTGCAGTCTATCTTTTAAAGATTATCTGCTCCTTAAGAACACCTTGAATTGCTATAAAACCATATATTTTTGAAAAGTAGAAGCTTCAGCCTATCCGACGGTACAAAAACATACAGGGTGTTCCATTTAAAATGTCTAAATTATTGATCTCCAAAAAACCAAGTTTTTTCCTGGAGTCTGGGGAAAAAATACAAAATTGGCAACAGCGTGAAAAAAATTCTTGATTCCTGATGCCGTTCAGTCAAAACCGCCTCTGGATATTTTAATCGGTTTCCAAGTTATGGGCTCATAAAATGTGTCGGAATTCAAATGATCACCCTGTATTGTATTTCTATAATGTTTCAGTTTTATTTTTTTAAATAAATATACAGTATAAGTATTTAGAATAGTTGAAACTTACGGGAATTTTTGAAATATTGTTTTTTTTTGATACTGTGATTTTATCGCTGTGACATGACAGAAATTACTTTCTTTAATAAGTTTTTTTCTTAATTTTTGGTAGGAACCTCTAAGTACAGCGCTGGGTTATATTGACGATGTTTTAAAAATTTAATGGCTGCTTAATTTTTATTTAAATTAAAAAAAGTGAATAATCAAAGTCTAAATATTAAAAAGAATAGCTCCAGTAGTCTGGTTTGGTATTTTTTAAATAAAAAACCGCCTAAATTGTTGCTAGTTTTTACTTTTGAATATAATCAAACCCTTCATATCGTTTTTAGAAATAAACAATTGTATTGAAAATGAAAAAAAAAATTGGGGAATTTTTAGTTGAATTCAAGAAAAAATGAGCTTCGGTGGCGTGTTAATTTTGTTTATAAAAATACCACTAAGCCTTTACAAATGCTTTCTCAATGAGTTTTTTCAAACATACAGTCAAAAAATATACAAAGTTGGAATCATATGGAAAACTTTTTTATTATTAATTTTAGGAAGAAAAGTTATTCTTCAAAAAAAGTTCTGCATTATCTAAAACCTAGAATACAGTCATCAAATATCGAATTTTTTGAGTCGTAGACGAGGTTTGTCAAAAAATATTAGTTTCACTCAAGAGAAAAATTTAAATTTGACAATATCGAAAAATGTTACTTAAAAAAGTTGATCGAAATTAAAGATTACGATTAAATATGTAATTACATTCATTTAAATTGAAACTTCAGATTATTTTATTTATTACTAATGTTTCTATTTTGATTGAACATTTATCACTTGTGATTACGAAACACATGATAATCTTTTAGGTTTTCCATGTTTTTTATTTTGTTTGCATTTAAAATGTGGAATAAGTGCATATTCATTTATTTCGCAAATAACATCAACTCAAATTCATTATCACGCCAATCAAGTGAGAGAGACAGTAATAGATTTAGAGATTATTCGGATAATGATAGTAGTTGCGAAAGAACTCTTAACTATTACTCCACAGTCAGGTTCTTGGTTCCCAAAAATCTTTGGGTCTCAATGGCCTCAAAAATATTGATAACACACGTTTCATGAATAGTGTTATCCAATATGCCTATCAAACACAAGGTGGCTATTAGAATATTTAAAGAAAGACGCATACATAAGAGATATTAACACAAGCATATCCAGCATGAAAGGAACACTAATTAAAGCATTTGCTGAAGTTATTAAAGAGCTTGAAGACGGTTCAGACAGATTGGTTAATACAGTATCATTGAAAAGTCAGATTCAGCGATTTGCTCCAAGGTTCATGGGATACGCTCAACAAGATGCGCTGGAGTTTCTTCGTTACCTATTAGGACTTCACGAAGATGTCAACAGGGTACATGCAAAACCAAAGCCCATATTAAAAGAAATTGATGAAAAACTCAGTGATAGTGAGAAAGCGCAAGAATCTTGGTTAAGATATCCGAGAATGAATAACTCCAAGATTGTAGATAACTTTGTCGGTCAATTAAAATCAACACTCAAGTGTACACACTGTGGTCACTGTTCAGTTACCTTCGATGCCTTTTGGGATTTATCCCTTCCCATACCCCAAGGCATAGGTCAGTTACGACTTTCACAATTGTTTGGATTCGTTTACAAGAGAGGAAACACTTGACGGTGATGAGAAACCAACATGTTCGAAATGTAGGGAACGAAGACGATGCACTAAATCATTCTCAATTCATAAATTTCCGAAAATATTGGTTATCCACCTGAAGCGCTTTTCGCCAACAAAAAGATTGAGGGGAAAACTTAATGTTGCAATAGATTTTCCAATAGAAGGGCTTGATATGAGCCATTACGCGGCTGATTATGTGGCACCCTGTAGGTACAACCTCTACTCTATATCAAATCACAGTGGAACCACTTACAGAGGTCACTACACGGCATATTGCCGACACCCCTACACGGGACAGTGGCACGAATATAATTATTCAAGGGTGTCATTAATATCGTCGGAATCTTTAGTCAGTGGGGAAGCATATGTTCTCTTCTATGAGCAAGAAGGCAAGAAGTCGCACCTCTAAGTTATTAGTTTTTTTTTTAGTTTTAAGTGTTACGTGTATCATTACGAATGTACCAAAATCTACTATAATAAATAGCATTTATCGAAAAAAAAATAATAAAATACATTCAAACACTAAGTTATTAAATTAACATCATATTAATGTTAGAAACAAACAAATTCAATTTTTACTCAAAATAATACTTCGACATACCCAACTTTTTTTGTAACATTTCTCGATATTGTCAAATTTAACGGCACTTTTCTCTTGAGTAAGAGTCATATTTTTTGACAAACCTCGTATACGACTAAAAAATTTTGATATTTGATGACTGTATTATAGGTTTTAGATGATGCAGAACCTTTTATGAAGAATAATTTTTTTCCCTAAAATTAATGACTCGAAGTTAGGGGGACATATTGTATATTTTTGTTCGGAACTTCTAAAATAAAAGTGTGCCGCTGCTTTTTTTTTAGTTGAAAGTTATTAATTTAAATCCCAAAAAATATTGGTGATGAAAAAAAATTGCTCTAGTGGTGTGCTAATTTTTTTTATAAACATATCGCAAAAAATATTGACGGCACTGGCACCTGCGATGCAGATTTTTAAATTCAAACTTATCACAAATCAAACAAAAAAAACATTATGAGCTGTTTGGCTCAAAAATAACATTTTTATAGACTTTTCTCGTTATAATTTTACGATCTGTTTGATGTACGTGACATTTTGTAAAAAAAAATAATTTTAAAGTACATTCATTTTCTTTTTCTACGCTCATGCAAAACCAAACTTTATTGAACTCCATTTAGTGAAAAAACTAGTTCTTTATTGCACTCATTTGTCATCTTACAAACATAAATAAGCCATTTTTTGGTTTTTGCATGAATGTAGAAGAAATATTGTGTGCAACTCGTACTAAAAGTAAGAGTTTATTGCACTCAACGTGTTGTCCGACTCGGTCTAACGGTTTCGTTGGACAATTTAACGTCGCGTGCAATAAACAATAACTTTTTGCTCTAGTTGCATAAATAACTATTTTGTACTATACACAAAAATGATAAAGCGGCACTATCGATAAAAAATTAATATTTACTCTGCCCATATATCCTATTTTAAAACCAGTTTTAATACTAAATAAATTTAAAAAAAAACTATTTTGACCAGTATTAATCGTTATTTTAATTTCTTCAAACAAAAAAAAAGCTGTAAAAACACTTGGAACTCACTAAAGTCCTTTTTTTATTTTTTGGAAATCACAAAACCACAATATTATGTTTTTATATTTTTATTACGACGTTTCGGTAGCGTTTCAGCTACCGTTGTCAAGATGAATTACGTAGTTTTAAAAAAAAAATTGTTGGTCCCATCTGTCACAACGAGAAAATTTGACAACTAAAAAAAACTAATGCATCTTGACAACGGTAGCTGGAACGCTATCGAAACGTCGTAATAAAAATTTAAAAACATGCTATTGTGGTTTGTTTCCCAAAAAATGCAGCAAGGAACATACAGAAGACACTAAAGTCCATTTCGACAAGTCCAAAAAAGACTGCATTAACTCAATTATCAGTAGTAATACCCCTAGGAACTTGATAATACTGAGATAATTTTGTCATATAGAATGCTGAAAGCGTGTTGCTGGATAATAGCCCTCGGCCTGTGGCCTTGGGTCTAGTTTTTTTTTGTCTTTTTATAGTTTTCTATTTCTTATTTTCTCATATTTTTATACATAGTTACACTTTGATCAACCGTGTTTGGGCCTAGGTTTTCTTGTTTTTTTTTTAGTTTTCTATTTCTTATTTTCTGATATTTTTATACAAAATAATACAGGTAGAAGGATTAGTAGAGGTGCCTAGCGTCGAATTTAAGGGTCTACAAGCAGGTACATAAAGTGAGAAAAATATTAAGTGAAATTTTAGCGTCGAATTTATGCACTCCCCAAAAAATTGATTGTCAATCTGACGTTTAATAATTTTCAGAAGTATAGTGTATCTATTGTTAATGTGATGACCCATATTTTAATACTAATAGTAATGATAATCATAATTATGAGACTCGAATGTCATTAGAATACCCCTTAAAACACTATCGTTAGCATATTTATACTACAAGTCAAGTTCATCATAAGTACATATAAATAATACTATTCATGTTTATTTCACGCTCTGAACTTTACTTCGTATGTGCAACCTTCCTACTTGATATTTATATAACGATTCATGATTTATTGAAATTAGCTTCAAGGGAATTTATGTATTTTAATATTAAATATTTTACAATAATAATTTAAATAATTAATAACTTTATATTCCGATCAAAAGGCATCACAGCAATATGGCGGCGTTTTGGAAGGTGCGCAGAACATGACGAAAATTCGTCTTCCGTGGGAGCACACCTTCTTCTCTATTACACCATGGTTTGTTGTATGTAACTCAGAAAGTGCATAAATTGAGAGTTATTGCAGTCTTCATTGGACGTGTCGATTTGTAGGTGATGGTGATCCGTTTTGAGATATTTGACTAACGTAATCTGTACCACCCTTGTGAATTAAAGTATGTATTTTTGTTAACAAAAAGAATAATTAATAGGCCACAGAAACTGTGAAGGTATCTAGTTTGAAAATAAAGATAGGGTAGGTTGAGATGGGGAATAAAGTGGAGAGGGAATTAGAAAAAATAGGAGGAAACAATAAAAAAGAATAAGACGAAAAGGAATGATCTCCATTAGATTTATAACAAAAAATTTTTTGTGTTTACTGAATTTTTAAATGAGAATTTTTAAAGTATCCGAAACCTCGACGCTTATCAAGTTCGCAATGCCGTATATTTTTGGACACGGCTTTATCAAAGCTGGTTTATGTGAATCTTCCCAGAGAAATTATGGTCTATGACATTGATATCTATTTTGCTTGGCTTCAAAATTTTATTTTTTTTTCCACGTTAAGATTTACTTTCTATTGTCTAAAATTTGTTTAGAAAAGTAAATGTATTTTCAGTCACTATTGACTCGCTTTTGTACTTGTACTTTTATACGAATCCCTCAGTATGGATTGAAACTATTATATCCGCGTATGGTGCGTTGCTAGATATAGTAGAAAGCGCAAAGCTGTAACGCTGAGCCTTTTGCTGTAAATTTGAAAATAATATTGAAATTATCAAGTGTTTTATTAAATTTTTACCAACAATTTGATAACAAAGCTTTGGCCTACACATTAATATCATTCTTTAGTCTTAATCGTATTCGCTTTTATTATGAAAATACATTTTGTTCGAAACCTTTTTCTGTGCGTCCAACTGTTTTTAAAATAGAAGCGCTCCGAATGTGCAGCGCTCAGCCATTCGTACCTAAGCGCAAGGTGAATCATGAATTCCAGTCTATTATTTGTTTTTTCACTTCGTCATTCTCAATATCCAACAAATTGAATAAACCTGTACGATTTGTTCCTCAAACAGTTCATCAAAATATAAATCGTTTCTACTACCATATTCAAACTTGGTTAGGCGATGATTAAGAATCCCAGGAATAGAGGGTGATGGAAAATAAAGCCCTAATACCAATAAAAAAAACTTTTACCAACTGCTTACTTTAATTCATTCATTCATACGTCGACTAACTGACAGATGTCACTTATGACAGTCGGCCTTGGGAAAGACCATTAATTGGTTGGATTTGCACTTTTCATTCAACAGCCCAGGTACTTGAACTGAATCTTTATACTACCATTTCCCATGTTATCTACTTCCATTCCAGTTGTGCGCCCTTACTTCTACTCAGTTTCTGAGGAGAGTCTCAGAAACTACTAGTTCCTTTAGTCCTATTTTCCGGAGGAATTTTAGGATGTCTGCAGGCTTCAACTTAGGCAAATGTTCCTCTTCTATCCAGTAATCTCCCAGGTGCTGTGCTCTAGGATTCTGAAGTGCTGTGCAGTTGGAAAGTATGTGGATGGAGGTTTCTTCTTCCATTCCACAAAATCTGCAATCTTCTTCCTCCACTATTTTGAACTTTTTCAGGTGCCCATTCAGTCGACAATGTCCCGTTAGGATCCCTGTCAAAACTCTTACTTTGACTTATGCATTCTTTTGATCTCAACAGGTTGTAGTCACCCAGAAGAGTCTTTGATTGTATAAGCCATACTAGATCTTTCCAATGGTCAGATCTTCTCTTTTTCTCGGCTTTAAACCTAGATACTTGACATCTTGTCTCCATTCAATCTCGTTCCCATCAAGTTTTATGGTTTTGAGGTTGAGTTTTCTTTTCTTAGTGAAGGCTATCAGGATGGTTTTAGTGGGGTTGATGTTGACCCTTTTGTACAATATCGCAAAGGGTGTTTTCGAATTTCCCCCTGGCTGTTATGACAATATCGTCGGCATATCCTTGGCAGGATATTCCGAGATCCGTCAAACCACACAGGAGTTCGTCAACCGTCAGACTCCACATTAATGGGGATGCTACTCCTCCCTGTGGGCATCCTCTGGTAGTGCAGATGGAGACAATGTCTTTGCTCGTCCTCGTCTCTGCTATTCTTGTGGTGAGCAGTACCGACATCCATTTGGATGTTGTGCTGTCTACACCTCTTCTGTTCAATGCTCTTCTGACTGCCTCATGTGGAGTATTGTCAAAAGCTCCTTCTATGTCCAAAAATGCACATACTACAGTTGCTTGGTTGTCTAGAGCACCTCGGATATCCTCCGTCAGTTGTACCAGTGCAGTCTCCGTAGATCTGCCTGCCCGGTAAGCATGCTGACATGGGTGGAGAGGTAGTCTCTCTAGGATTTCCTTTCTAATATGGTTATCAATAGCCTTTTCCATCGTTTTGAGTACAAACGATGTTAGATTAATTGGTTTAAAGGATTTGGGGTTTGTTGTGTCCCTTTTTCCAGTTTTTGGAATGAAGGTTACTATTCCCTTCTCCTTGCTTCAGGTATATAATCCAGTTCTAAGCTGCTTCCACTAATTCTAATCAGATACGGTAGAATTTCGTCTTGTCCTTTCTGGAGCAATGCTGGGAAAATTCCATCTGCTCCTGGTGCCTTGAAAGGTGAAAAGGTGTTCATGGCCCATTTCAACCTATCGTTACTACAAATGTGTTTGGCCATTGTAATACTTTCTCTTGAAGGCCTATTGTGAACTTCGAGAGGATTATCTCCCCTATTTGGGGTACTTCCTGGAAAATGAGTTTCTAGTAAGAGTCAAACTCTTTCCTCCTCATTTTCGGTATATCCACCATCTGGCTTCCTCAAAGCCATATCCGTGTTGACCTTGTAAGTTTTCATAGAAGCAGAGTATGTGAGGTGTTTCATCGTAGATTTCACATTTCCTGCATACCGGTTCACTAAATTTGCCCATTTTGTGCAGAAGTTTCCTCAGGGTACAGTGTCCAGTCACCAGGTCGATAACTGTCTTCAAATTTCTCTTACCCAGTTCAACAGCTTGAATGAGAGTTCCTTGTCTATATTATTCAGTAAACTCTTTATATAGAGGTGTCATTCGGTCAGCCTCAATTTGAGCTGGTGTTCCTTAACTAGCCAGTTCCCGATTTTCCCTCTCATGTAATCCTTTTTGATTCTACCAAACGGTTCCGTATGTATGAAGTCTCCCCAAGTCTACCAATTCATTAGCTGCAATCCACTCATGTGCCGGCACCCATATTAGAGACACTTTGTTGTCTCTTGCCAGCGTGTTAGGGGATTCTTACAATTTTTTACCAGTATCGACCAAGTTATTGGTTTACTGATAGCTTTAATCAGAACATGGCTGTCAGTATCAAGGTGTTTCAAATTAAAGGTGCTTAAACTTGAATTTTCCTTTACTAAATAAATTTACTGGATATATACAAATTTCAAATTTATCAACCACGTTGGAGTATTGAAACAACTTTTCTTTATACAATGTTCCAAATTAAAGTAATAAATTCCTGGAGTCATTCGAAAATATACGAATATAAGCCAAATGCAGTCTTACCATGCGGGCCATACGATTCAACAAAGACATACTCACCGTTTTTGTTTTCTTTTATTGCGTTCGATCATAACCTCCAAATAAAATCCGTAAGATGAATAAGACAGACTTATGCAATTTGTCAAATTTCGTTTATAGTATATTATTAAACGAGCAATTTATGATAGCCATAATTCACGATGGGTGACGTTTGCGTCACGAGCCGCAGGCGAGGGGCGCAAGTCACCCAATGAATTATGGCCATAAATTGCGAGTAGAATACTATACTTTGTCCACGACACTTAATTTATTTATTAATAAATAAAAGTCAGTAGCGATTTGGCATATTACTAACCTCAAAATGTTGTGGCAGCTACTTCAAATAATTTGACATATATAGAGATGGGCGATACTGTAGAAAGTATCAATACAACGTACCGTTATAAATATATTGTTTTGAAATACTTAATATTTGGAAAATATCGTTATGAAAAGTATCAATACTAAAAATTACAATATTTTATAGATACGATATATGTCAGAAACAAATTTCCTGAACAAAATACACAGATTTAATAGTTTATTTCATACTGTACCCCCATCTCTAGTCGTGAATTATGAACCATAATACACTACAGTGTATTATGAACCATAATTCACGACAGTTGATATATGGGTACCATATACCTTTAGTTAGGAGGTGAAATATTGACTTATTATTAGGTGGTCGTGGACAAACATTATTTTCACGCATGTTAATCCTACTAGTTGTATTTTGTTTTAATGATTCATGCGAAAATGAGTCATTACCTCCTCCCATGTACTTCCAAGTTTATAACTAAAGGGTGGTTACCAATTACCTACATGTGCATTTTCTGAAGAATTTTGAGGCACGATTAGCTAGAGAATTTTCCCAGGTTTTGTACGTAATTTAAAACCTGATTGTTTAAATTTTAAAATGTATATTATATTATTATTAAATATCTGTTTTGGTATAAATTATTTTGATCTTTTATTTCATTTCCTAGTTGTATAACCTCATTTTCTGTGTACAGAGTGAACGCTTTCATGAACAGATTGACAAAAACTTTAATAGATCATACACAAAGAACCTACGATAAGGATAATATGAACAACACAATTTGAAAGAAAGGCAAGAATTGGTCTAATTGTGAAAACAAAAGAAATAAAAGTAAGGAAAATGGTCTTGCCATTGGCTCTTGCCTCTCACCAATTCTATCGAATATTTACATGGAATATTTTGAAGCCAAAATAGTAAATAATCAAAAATTAAAACCAATTGTCTGGTGGAGGTATGTAGACGACATTTTTGCAATATGGCCCTATGACTTAGTATCTCTGAATGATTTTTTAATAAATATAAATGAAGGAGGAAAATCTATAAAATTTGAAATTGGAAATCACAATTTTTTGTCATTTTTAGATGTTCTTATCAATAAAACACCTACAGGGTATGAAACAAGTGTTTATCGTAAACCAACACACACTAATAGGTATTTGAATTTTGAATCAAATCATGCTATAAGCGTTAAAAAAGGAGTAGTAAAATCTTTATACGATAGGGCCAGAATCATTTGTTCTAATGATAATCATTTCACAAAGGAGAAAACTCTACTGAAAAATGTTTTAAATGCCAATAATTACCCGGCAGAATTTGTAAATAAAGAAATTAAGAAAATAGAGAAGGGCTCATTGTTAATACCCCAAAATAATAATAATATTAATAATTCAGCTAACATAATTTTTAAAAACTTGACAATACCGTATGTTAGGGGTTTATCAGAAAGAATTAAGAAAATTGGTAATCAATTCAATATTCGAACCTGCTTTAAATCTAACAATACTTTGATATCTATCTTAACAAAAACGAAACCAAAAAATGAAGGACAATCTTCAAAAAATTGCATATATCAGATATCTTGTGAATGCGACAAATTTTATTTATGTGAAACATCTAGACCATTGAAAGTCCGAATAAGTAAACATAAAAAGTATATCAAAGATAGTCAGGTATTTGTAAACATGCTTGGAAAGAGGGGCATAAAATTCAATGCGATTCGACAAAAATGATATTGAAAGAGCTCAATAATAAAAGACGAAAAATCAAAGAAAGCGCTTTAATACAACTAAATGCAGATAAATGTGTAGCTAGTATTTCAGCCGAATGTAGTCAAATTTGGTTACCAATGTTAGAAAGAGAAATTTCCAATAATCAAATACATGCGTTATCAGGATAGCATCATAAGTTTTTATCCAGGTTTTCTTATGATTTATCATTGGAATAGTTGTTAATCGATACACACTTCAATACATAAAATCTCCAAACTGAGTCATACATATTTTGAAAACAAAAATAATCATACTCAAAAAAGTAACAGCAAACGCGTTTTATCAACATTTCCAAAATAAGCTAAAAAAGCGCTATCCCAATAAAAACCGTTCCTGAACGTGCACTTCACTGGATTCCATTTCTAGTAGACTATCATATCGTTGGAATATCATAAAATAAAATATTTTTTTTCACATTTCACCAGATGTGTGATCTACTATGAATGGACCTTTTAAATTTTTTTTAGAAAATTCAATTTTTTTTTTGAAAATTAAAATTTTTTTCAAAGATTAATAATTTTTTCAAAAATTGATAATTCCATCAAAAATCGAAAATGTTTTCAAAATTCCAAAAATTAAAAATTTTTTCAAAAATTGAAAATTTTATCAAAAATTTGAAATTCATTCAAATATTCATATCGTTGGAATGTCATAAAATAAAATATTTTTTCTACTACCGTGTGTAAAGTACGTACTTTAGACACATTTTCGAGTGCGTAAAACTTTATTTTACGCACTAGTGCGTAAAGAGTTTTACTTTACGCACTAGTGCGTAAAGAAAAAATTCCAATATGTATGTAGTTATAGATATCTAGTCTTATAAAAATATAGGTATAATAAACAGATATTAAATCTAAGTTTTTTTCATAAATTGGAGATAGAAACCAATGGAATTCGGTAAAGTAACCTAATAATTATTGTTAAATAATTATTGAGTACTGGAAATAATACGGTAAATAGGTATAAGTTGGCGGTGAGTGACTGACATTTCTTTGTGAATTGAATCTGACATTTAAAATTTAAATTGAGATCTTCCGACTATACCTAGAGTAAGCAATTGTATTTTATATTTAGGAATTGAATATTTTTATAAAACTATGATGTTATTTTAGATTATTATAAAAAGACTCTTCTAAAGAAAAATTTAACTTACTTTACGCACTAGTGCGTGAAGTATGTTTCTTTACCTACTCCTTATATGTAAAGCATTAGTTATCTAACTCCTTAATAAAAGCGTAAGTTGAACTTTACAGCAAGTGTGCTGTAATGTTATTACATGCACCCGTTGAAAATTTTAGTATAATACTAAATTTATGTTGGTAGTTCTGACTGTGTTTTGTGCTGTCTGTCACTACTGAATACCCAGTTATTAAATTCGTAACTTTTAGATAAAAGAAAACAGTGAAAAAATTAAAAGTAAGAACAACAAGTTGTGTGTGAAAATAAAAATAATAATTTTTAATTATTATTTAGCAGGTATGTCTTCATCAGATTTCGATGAAATTGAAAATACGCCGCCAGAAATATTGGAAGCGGCGGCGGACAATGCGGCAAGTGAAATTTTGCCAGAAAAATCAAAAGCCAGATACAACAAAATGTATCAAAAATTTATGGACTGGCGTACAGATAAAAAAATAAACTCGTTTTCTGAAAACGTATTATTAGCTTATTTTAAAGACATTTCTGACCAGTTTAAACCTTCTTCACTCTGGTGCATTTACTCAATGTTGAGAAGTGTCTTAATTTTGAAAAATGATGTTAATATTGCGATTTATCCAAAATTAAAAGCATATCTAAAAAGGCAATCGGATGGTTTTAGAGGAAAAAAATCCAAAGCTTTCACATCGAAGGAAATCAACACTTTTATAAAAAATGCTCCAGATATTGATTATCTATTAATGAAAGTAAGTACTAAATTAAAAGTCATATCTTTTGTAGGCAGTGGTTGTTCCTTATTACTTTAGTATTTTCCTTGGACAAATAATTTAATTATAATAAAATAATGAATATTTATTCATTTAAAGTATTTCAACTATTCTTTTTTACTTACAAGAGTCGAAACTGTACTTGGCTAGAGCAAATATTCGTACCGAAGCCTGACAGCGCAGATGGTTAAGCGTTGGTTTCGAAACCAGAGGTCTCACGGTCCCGGGATCGCACCCCGCAGGCGGCATTTCATTTTTTTATTTTTTTTTTTACAAAAAATATTTTTAATTTCTATTTGAATAAAAGTATATTAATATAACTATTTTTTTAGTTTTAAACTAGTAGGTACTGTACTATTTTAAATTTTAGGTAATATTAATTTGTGGGATTTCTGGTGCTTGTCGTAGACAAGAATTAAAAAACATTAAAATGGAGGATATTGAGGATTCAGGAAAATCAATAATTATTAATATTCCTGATACTAAAACTAAAATTTATAGGTCATTTGTTGTATCCGGCAGTTTTTATGACATTTGCAAGAAATACTTACAAATCCGTCAAAAAATACAAGATGCTAGTATTCGACAATTTTTGCTTAAATATCAAAAAGGTAAATGCGTAAGACAAGTGGTCGGTTTAAATAAAATAGGTGGTACACCTAAAGAAATAGCCAAGTATTTAAATTTAGAAAATCCAAGTGCATATACCGGACACTGCTACAGAAGATCTTCTGCTACCTTACTTGTAGATGCTGGGGGTGATTTAATTACCCTCAAAAGACATGGAGGCTGGAAATCTTCTACAGTGGCGGAGAGTTATGTCGACGATTCTCTTCTAAATAAAACTACTACGGCTAATAAAATTTTAAATATTGTTAATGATGAAGAACCACTGTATGAAGAATCGTATACTGATCAACCATCTACATCATATTCAGCCTCTTCGACAGGACCAACATCAAACATGATTTTACAAAAATCAGGAGCTCCCATAATTTTAAAAAATTGTGAAAATTTTACTATTAATATTAACACTAATTCTTAAGTAAAAATATTGTTCATAATATTAAGTAAAAATATTGGTCATAATATTTGAAGGTTAAAGCCGGTCAAGATTTGTACTAAAACATTAAAAGTAAAAACAATTTAACTTTCATTTCATGGTAGATATAAAGATTTATGCTTGCAAATTGAGTTGCAAAAGATATCATGTGGTTTGAACAAAATTGTTTGATTCACTTCGTATATGACTGAAATATGTTTATATTGCACTTTTTCCATAAAATTAATAAGAAAAAAAATCAATTTCGTCGTAGATAAAGTATAGTACACAACTCGAGTGGTAAGGGCAATTACATGCTCGTAGAATTACCGCACTCGCCGCTACGCGGCTCGTGCGCAACTTGTTCTACTCGCACGTAATATGCCACTTACCACTCTAGATATGTAATATACTATTACGCACTAGTGCGTAAAGAAAATTACTATTAAACTTTTGTATTTCAATTAAATATTTGCTAGTAGAAAAAATATTGTATGCAATTCGTGTGTAAAGACCTTTTTTTCGACTCATGTGATTGTCGCATTCGCCTTCGGCTCATGCGACAATATTCACATTCGTCAAAAAAAAGGCTACTTTACACACTAGTTACATAAATAACTATTATTTCACATTTTACCAGAGGTGTGATCTACTATGAATGGACCTTTTAAATTTTTTTTCGAAAATTCAAATTTTTTTCCAAAATTTGAAATTTTTTTCAAATTCAAAGATTAATATTTTTTTCAAAAATTGATGATTCTGTCAAAAATCGAAAATGTTTACAAAATTCCAAATATTGAAAATTTTTTCAAAAATTAATAATTCTATCAAAATTAAAAAAAATTTTCAAAAATTTGAAATTTATTCAAATATTCATATCGTTGGAATGTCATAAAATAAAATATTTTATTTCACATTTTACCAGAGGTGTGATTACTATGAATGGACCTTTTAAATTTGTTTTCAAAAATTGAATTTTTTTTGAAAATTAAAAATTTTTTCAAAAATTGATAATTCTATCAAAAATTTGAAATTTTATCAAAATCGAAATTTTTTTTGAAAATTAAAAATTTTTTTCAAAAATTGAAAATTTCATCAAATATTAGAAATTTTTTGGAAAATCGAAAAATGTTCTTGAAAAATTCATCTTAAAGACCAATACAATAGTTAGATTTCTATTAACCCTCCTGAAAATTAGTCCAGTGGGAAAAAAATCTCCAAAGTATTTCTTCAAATGAAAAATGTGATATTCATTTTTGATCTGGAAGTTTCTAGAAGTAAACTTATTTGAGATTTGTATTGTTTTAATGACCAATGTCATTGATACACTTTTTTTTTAATGAATAAATAAATTTTTTTTAATGGGTACTGCATTGTTACACTACTCATTAAATCGTTTAATGAGAATTGAATATTTTTACATTGAAAATATATTTTTAATGCACAAAGGAACAGAATTACATTTTCATTAAAAAAAAAATGACAAATGCATTATTTTTTACTTTAGATTTTTTGCAACTCTATTACTAGTGAAAATTTAAATTCAGTTAGATTCTTCATACTATAGAATTTTTCGTATAAAGCCTATGTAATATAATTTTTTAACGTAACAATATAAATCAGTTTGGAAAAATAAAAGATACATCATGATATGACAGTTGACATAAGCAGTATTTCATTTAAAATTACTAAACGACATATTAAAAAACTTACCAATTTATCAATCCGACAATCCAGTCTCCATGTGTTTATATAAAAATGCGTTTTCTTTCCTCGTTGAGAAAATACAACATTTCCATAAACTTGAAATAATCTTTATTCCATAGAACATATACAAAAAAAAAATTAACATTTCGATCAAATTTTTCAATGTAAGCACCTAGTGCCAATAAGAAAGATTACAAAATGCAAAAAAAATCTACGCGATCGAAAAACATTAATCTAATGTTCGATCTTGTGATTCTTAATGAAATGTTGATCGCCTTCGGAAACGAATCGTTTGCGACCACGAGACGGCATCTTCTTGATTATATTTTCCGTCAGAAAACCGACGGATTGACACCGATCTACGAACCTAAACACGCAAAACAAAATATTAAAATTTATCAACGGATTTAAATTAAAAAAACAGTGTAACTAGAGATCCGCCGGCAGATTTAATCATATGGAAAATTACCGGATTCGCGAAATACCATTTTTTTATTAAATAATATTTTAACAAATAACACATCTACTGGAAATCTAATAAAACGTAAAATCAAATTCTTTCTTTTTTTGTACTTGGCTTGCACTAATTTGGGGGTCCAGCCAAACCATTCACAAGGTCACTCTCGGGAGTAGAGATCTGGTCAATTTCCAGGAATCGTCTCGGCTGGGAAGATCCCCTGATGACGTGACACAGGTCGAACCAGGTGTGAAATCTGGGACAAAATCCAATCCAGACAACCAAAAGGATTCCAAATTAAAACCCCAACAGTAGAAGGGAAATTAAAGCGTAGGAGTAAGGAACACAAAAAAAAACCTTACCATAAGGAGAGAGAAAGAATAATCAATCTAACCATCTAGAAAGTTGTAGTTTTGTGCAAACTAAAATTAACTTACCTCAATTTATCAATGAGGGTTTGCAAAATTCCCATGTCCAACCCTGTGAGACCACCAGTAGACAACCTCAATCAATAGGCTCACAAAATGGTGGATTCTGGCAGGTGTTGAAAGGATTTCCAAGCCATTTATGCAAATTTATAACTCCTAATTGGGGTAACCGAGGGGTGAACTACTATGCGTGATTGCGCATGATTTCGCGTAATTTCCCGTGTTTCGCGCGACTTTAGTACCGAAAAATTTCACTATTTTGCTAATTATAGTGCATGATTGCGCAAGATTTCGCATGATTTCACGGGATTGCGCATTATTTCCCATGATTTCGCGTAATTTCCGTGTTTCGCGCGATTTCCCGTGATTTCGCAAATTTGTGACAGTATTTCGCAGAGTGGTTCACCCAGGGGTGAACCACTATGCCAAAAATGTGACAGTATTTCGCAAATAGTGTAATTTTGCAAGATTTCGCGTGATTGCGCATGATTTCGCGTGATTTCCCGTGTTTCGCGAGACTTTAGTACCGAAAAATTTCACTATTTTGCTAATCATTGTGCATGGTTGCGCATGATTTCACGGGATTGCGCAAGATTTCCCATGATTTCGCGTGATTTCCCGTGCTTCGCGCGATTTTCCGTGATTTCGCGTGATTTCCCGTGATTTCGCAAATTTGTGACAGTATTTCGCAGAGTGGTTCACCCAGGGGTGAACCACTATGCCAAAAATGTGACAGTATTTCGCAAATAGTGTAATTTCGCAAGATTTCGCGTAATTTCGCGTGATTTCCCGTGTTTCGCGCGACTTTAGTACCGAAAAATTTCACTATTTTGCTAATTATTGTGCATGATTGCGCAAGATATCGCATGATTTCACGGGATTGCGCAAGATTTCCCATGATTTCGTTTGATTTCGCGTGATTTCCCGTGTTTCGCGCGATTTCCCGTGATTTCGCAAATTTGTGACAGTATTTCGCAGAGTGGTTCACCCAGGGGTGAACCACTATGCCAAAAATGTGACAGTATTCCGCAAATAGTGTAATTCTGCAAGATTTCGCGTGATTGCGCATGATTTCGCGTGATTCGCGCGACTTTAGTACCGAAAAATTTCACTATTTTGCGCAAGATTTCCCATGATTTCGCTTGATTTCGCGTGATTTCCCGTGTTTCGCACGATTTCCCGTGATTTCGCAAATTTGTGACAGTATTTCGCAAATAGTGTAATTTCGCGTGATTTCTCGTGTTTCGCGCGACTTTAGTACCGAAAAATTTCACTATTTTGCTAATTATTGTGCATGATTGCGCATGATTTCACGGGATTGCGCAAGATTTCCCATGATTTCGCATGTTTCGCGCGATTTCGCAAATTTGTGACAGTATTTCGCAGGGTGGTTCACCCCTAGGGGGTAACTAATCGAAAATTAAACTAAGGGAATAACTCGCACTAAGCGCCGAACCTTCCGTTCTCCAAACTGTATCACCTTCTCCTCGTTGCCATGGAAAAGATGGCTTCCAAAAAAGTCGCACCAAAACAAAACAAAAGAAGTACGTCCAAATTTCCAAAGTTCTCCTACTTTCTCGATACTACAGCATTATACATTATGCACGTGAACAAGAAATAACATAGATTCGTAAATTCGTAAATAGATTCGTAGATTAATACCAGCCATTCAGAAAGGACACGAGTTCTACCGATAACCGAAGCATTTTTAGATTTATTAGTTATACAGAGTGTCCAAAATATTATTTTAATTTAATTCAAGTCAACGAGATTTTATTCGAAAGTCTGACCATAACAATTAATAGGTATACATTTTTGTCGCAAAAATGATGCAGTTTTAACATTTTCCAATGAATAGAGGGATACCGTTAACGATGAATAATTTAATCGCACAGTTTTACCAATTACATAGCTTTTGTGGCGCCCTCTAGAAAATACATCGAAACGGATAACATATTATGATTTCCCAGGCCCCAAAACCTCCATTTTCAAATTTTTACGTTTGTATATCTAAAATTTACTGAGAAAAAACATTTTTGACATTTCAACTTTGCCACCCTGTATCTTTTTTATCATCAATATTTTATTAAAAGAAGTTGCGTCAGATTGTATTATTTTTATGCCAAGAATCTTCCATTTTACTTTGGTCCATTACTTAAGGACCACCCTGTATATTATAATATCCTTACATTGCGTATTTGAAGAAGGGGAAGGGAATATAATTATAATCATTGAATTCACCTTTCCCCAGCGGATCTTTAGCCACACTATCCAAAAAAAAACTCACCTATCGAGAATAATAAAAGCGAGTGGTACGTCGGTCGAAATATCGGGTAAATCGTCGAATACCCTCAGAAAGCCTCTTTCCATTTGATCGGGGGTGATGAGTATGGCGTCGGAGAACGATTTCAGCAGAGTGCACAATTGTTCTTCTTTTACCGTACTATTTCCTTCCAGTGCCATTAATATCGCTTCGTACACCAATTCGTGATGGAAATGAGGCACTTCTAATAGTCTTAAACAACGACTGGCTTCATTTAAATCACCAGACGATAAAAATTCTTGAAGCAAAAGCCCCATTTGACGGGTCAGAGCTTTTACCGGTCGTAGAGCTCCACCTAACAAGAAAAAAAGACACTAAATAAAAAATATTTGTAAATGAATAAATTGTAGGTATAAAGTGAAAAATTAATGGGTAGTTATGATAAAAGGATTTTTTTGCAAATAAATGGACCCCTATTTTTGAAAATTTTATCGTCGCCTGTAATATATAATTTTTTGCATCAAATAAACCCCATACAAAAAATTGAATGAACGCCAATGGTAGAAGGAAGTTTTTTCAAATAAACGTACCCCTTTTTTGAAAATTTTATCGTCGCCCATTATATGAACACTTTTGCATCAAATAAACCTCATACAAAAAGTTGATCGTACGCTCATGGTAAATGGAAATTTTTTTCAGATAAACGTACCCCTTTTTGAAAATTTTATCGTAGCCCATTATATGAACACTTTTGCATCAAATAAACCCCATACAAAAAGTTGATCGTACGCCCATGGTGAACGGAAATTTTTTTCAAATAAACGTACCCCCTTTTTGAAAATTTTATCGTCGCTCATTATATGAACACTTTTGCATCAAATAAACCCCATAAGTTAATCGTACGCTCATGATAAATGAAATTTTTTTTCAAATAAATGGACCCTGTAACAGGTTGACAATATAAAATCGTCGGAGGGTGGGTTTTAGGTAAAATATTCCGATTAGTAACGATTTATTCACTCACAATAACTGATTGATACAAAATGGTTATAAAATAAAGGTAATTGACGGTAAAAATAGAAATGAGAAAAGCCGGTAAATGATAAACAGAGTTTTACATGTTGACTCTAAAGAAATAATTAGCACACTACTCTAACGGACAGTTCAAAAGGCGGGTCAACCAAAAAGCGCAGTTGCCACGTTGAATTTATTATCGGGAATCTTGCTACAACCCCTATTTTTGAAAATTTTATCGTCGCCTATTCTATAAAATTTTTTGCATCAAATAAACCACATACAAAAAGTTGAACGTACACGCCAATGGTAAATGGAAATTTTTTTTCAAATAAACGTACCCCAATTTTAAAAATTTTATGGTACGCCAATGATAAATGAGATTTTTTACAACAAAAAAATTAATTTCAAAAATAATATCGGCGCCTATAGAAGATGGAAATTTTTACGAAAAAATTAACCCTATTCATAAATTTGATCGCACGCCAATGATAAATTTTAATTTTTGTATAATAAGTCCCTTTTTAAAATTCCATCGTACGCTCATGATAAATGGAAACTTTATTTACAAATAAAATAACTTCATTTAAAAATTGTATCGCACGCCTATGGGAATTGTTGCTAATAAATGAACTTCTTTTAACCTCACAATTACATATAAACTAACCTTTAAAAGTCTATCGTACGCCCATGATATAGAAGTTTAGACGAATAAATTAATCCCTCACAATAATTTTATAGTACGCACATGGTCCAGGCAAATTTTTGTAATTAAAAAATAATCCTATTCAAAAATGTATCTTACGCCCATGGTCAATGAAACTTTTCTCATATAAACGTACCCCTATTTTAAAAATTCTATCGTACGCCAATGATGAAGGAGATTTTTTACAAAAAAATTAATCCCATAAAAATTATATCGATGTACATAGAAAATAGAAATTTCTACAAAAAAATTATCCCCATTCATTCATTTCATCGTAAGCCCATGGTAAATGGTAATTTTTGTATAATAAGAGCCTTTTGAAAGTTGCATCGTACGCTCATGATAAAGTGAAACTTTTTTCAATAAACGTACCCCTTTTTTAAAAATTTATCGTCGCTCATTATATGAAATTTTTTGCATCAAATAAAGTACATACAAAAAGTTGAACGTACACGCCAATGGTAAATGTAAGTTTTTTTCAAATAAACGTACCTCAATTTTAAAAATTTTATGGTACGCCAATGACAAATGAGATTTTTTACAACAAAAATTAATTTCAAAAATAATATCGGCGCCTATAGAAGATGGAAATTTTTACGAAAAAATTAATCCTATTAGTGAATTTTGCCGCACGCCCATGATAAATTCCAATTTTTGTACAATAAGGCTCTTTTTAAAATTCCGTAGCACGCTCATGATAAATGGAAACTGTTGCAAATAAAATAGATTCCTTTAAAAATTGTATCGCACGCCTATGGGAATTGTTGCAAATAAATAAATAAAGATATTCAAAAATTTTATCGTTCGCCCATGGTTAATTGTAATTTTTGTATATAATAAATACCTTTTTTAAATTTCATCGCACGCTCATGATAAATGGAAAGTTTTGCAAATAAATTTCCTTTTAACCTTACTTATAAATAAACTAACTTTTAAAAATCTATCGTACGCCCATGATATAAAAGTTTAGACAAATAAATTAATCCCTCACAATAATTTTATAGTACGCACATGATACATGCAAATTTTCTCAAATAAACGTACCACTATTTTAAAAATTTTATCGTCCGTCAATTATAGATTTTTTCCAAAAAAAATTTACCATCTTAAAATATTCAAAAATGTATCTTACGCCTACGGTAAAGGGTAATTTTGGTATAATAAGTCCCTTTTTAAAATTTCATCGCAAGCTCTTGATAATCGGAAACTTTTGCAAATAAAATAACTTCCTTTAGAAATTGAATCGCACGTCTATGACAATTGTTGCGAATAAATGAATTTCTTTCAACCTCACACTTACAAATAAACTAACCTTTAAAAATCTATCGTACGCCCCTGATATAGAAGTTTAGACATTAAATTAATCCCTCACAATAATTTGATAGTACGCACATGGTACATGCAAATTTTTGTGAAAAAATTAACCCTTTTCAAAAATGTATCTTACGCCCATGGTCAATTAAAATTCTCTCAAATAAACGTACCCCTATTTTTTGAAATTTTATCCTACGCCAATGATAAAAGGAGATTTTTTACAAAAAAATTAATCCCATAAAAATTATATCGGAACACATAGAAAATAGAAATTTCTACAAAAAAATTAACCCTATCCATAAATTTCATCGTAAGCCCATGGTAATTGGTAATTTTTGTATAATAAGAGCCTTTTGAAAGTTTCATCGTACGCTCATGATAAATGGAAATTTTTTTCAATAAACGTACCCCTTTTTGGAAAATTTTATATTCGCTCATTACATGAAATTTTTTGCATCAAATAAAGCACATACAAAAAGTTGAACGTACACGCCAATGAAATGGAAGTTTTTTTCAAATAAACGTACCCCAATTTTAAACATTTTATGGTACGCCAATGATAATGAGATTTTTTACAAAAAAAAATTAATTTCAAAAATAATTTCGGCGCCTAAAGATGGAAATTTTTACGAAAAAATTAACCCTATTCATAAATTTGATCGCACGCCAATGATAAATTTTAATTTTTGTATAATAAGTCTCTTTTTAAAATCCCATCGTACGCTCATGATAAATGGAAACTTTATTTACAAATAAATAACTTCATTTAAAAATTGTATCGCACGCCTATGGGAATTGTTGCTAATAAATAAATTTCTTTTAACCTCACAATTACATATAAACTAACCTTTAAAAGTCTATCGTACGCCAATGATATAGAAGTTTAGACGAATATATTAATCCCTCACAATAATTTTATAGTACGCACATAGTCCGGACAAATTTTTTTAATTAAAAAATAATTCTATTCAAAAATGTATCTTATGCCCATGGTCAATGAAACTTTTCTCAAATAAACGTACCCCTATTTTAAAAAATTTATCGTACGCCAATGATAAAGAAGGTTTTTTACAAAAAAATTAATCCCATAAAAATTATATCGGAGTACATGGAAAATAGAAATGTCTACAAAAAATTAACCCTATTCATAAATTTCATCGTAAGCCCATGGTAAATGGTAATTTTTGTATAAGAGCCTTTTGAAAGTTTCATCGTACGCTCATGATATAGGGAAATTTTTTTCAATAAACGTACCCCTTTTTTAAAAATTTTATCGTAGCCCATTATATGAAATTTTTTGCATCAAATAAACCACATACAAAAAGTTGAACGTACACGCCAATGGTAAATGGAATTTTCAAATAAAAGTACCCCAATTTTAAAAATTTTATGGTACGCCAATGATTAATGAGATTTTTTACAACAAAAATTTGATAGTACGCACATGCAAATTTTTGTGAAAAATTTACCCCTTTTCAAAAATGTATCTTACGCCCATGGTCAAAGAAAATTTTCTCACATAAACGTACCCCTATTTTAAAAATGTTATCGTCCGCCAATGATAAAGGAGATTTTTCACCAAAAAAATTAATTATCTTCAAGATATTCAAAAATGTATCTTACGCCCACGGTAAATGGTAATTTTGGTGTAATAAGTCCCATTTTAAAACTCCATCGCACGCTCATGATAAATGGAAACTTTTGGAAATTGTATCGTACGCCCATGGGAATGCAAATAAATTTACTTTTAACCTCACACTTATAAATAAACCAACCTTTAAAAATCTATCGCACGCCCATGATATAGAAGTTTAGACAAATAAATTAATCCAATCCTTCATAATAATTTTATAGTACGCACATGGAACAGGCAAATTTTTGTAAAAAAATAACACTATTCAAAAATATATCTTACGCCCATGGTTAATGGAAGTTTTCTCAAAATAACGTACGCCTATTTTAGAAATTTTATCGTCCGCCAATGATGAA
Source organism: Galerucella pusilla (assembly GCA_910591695.1). Lineage (NCBI taxonomy): Eukaryota > Metazoa > Arthropoda > Insecta > Coleoptera > Chrysomelidae > Galerucella > Galerucella pusilla. The sequence continues at coordinate 124,562 of CAJUYI010000639.1, read as the reverse complement.
GATTTTTTACAAAAAAATTAATCCCATAAAACTTTTTTCGGAGCACATGGAAAATGGAAATTTCCACAAAAAAATTAACCCTATTCAAAAATTTTATCGTAAGCAATATGGTAATTTTTGTATAAGAGCCTTTTGGAAATTTCATCGTACGCTCATGATAAATGGAATGTATCTTACGTCCATGGTTGAAGGAATTTTTTTTTAAAAAAAAAAACCTCCCTTAAAAATTTTAGTGTATGTCTATGAAGAAAGGAGATTTTTTACAAAAAAATAATGAATAAACCCCTTTTAAAAAATTTCGTACGCACCTGGTATAGACATTTTTACGAATAAATAAAAATATTGGTTAATTTTTAAATCAAATACACCCCTTTTAAAAATATACATGATACATGTAATTAAGTTGAATACTTTCAGAAATTGTATCGTACGCCCATGGAAACTTTTGTAAATAAATTAAATCCTTTTAAAATTTTTATGGTACTCTCATGGAAAATAAACTGATCCTTTTAAAAATTTTATAGCACACCCATGAAATAGAAATTTTTACAAATATATAAACCATTTTTAAAAATGTTATGGTAAATTTAAATTTTCCCAAAAAATTAGCACTCAATGAAAATTTTATCGTACACTTTTTACAGAAAATATTAAAAATTTGTATCATTATCCATCCAAAGAAAACTCCAAAACACTCATCATACAGTCGAGGCGCAACAAGTCAGATTAATATAATATGTATTATCGAAAAAGGTAACGTCACCAACCCATAGTTTTATCTCTACCAAAAATCGCTCAAACCTGCTAAAGAAGCCCTTCCAGTCACACTTCTATCTGTCCAATTTTCATAAAAAAAATCAAAAGTTCCACTTACCGACACCCCAAACATTGTGCAGACGAACCAAACCATGTTTCATGGAAAGTAAAGTATCGGCACGACTAATAGCCTCTTGAAAGTCTTTGTTGTTGCTCTTTTCTTTTATAGAAACAATAAATTTCGGCGGGATGCAATCATCGGCGATGGCGCGGGCTACAAAATTACCCAAAATCGTAGAAGCGTCTGGAATATCCAGAATAAGATCGTTCAAATTAGCCAACAAGTTTTCGAAGGCCTTGCTGATGTCAGACTCGTTTATGGTGTGTGGAAATAGATCGGATATGAGAACGGACGTCATCTCTCTATGGGAAGGCTTGTGGTCCATGGCTATTTCGATGAGTTGTTCGACCAAAGTGTCTCTTCGATTTAATGGAATTTGCTCTTCGACGGAAAGCATCGCTTCGTGGGTGTCGCCGTTTTCGAAGTATTCAAGAATTATAGGCTCGACCTTTTTCTTGATCTGTTCGTCGGATACCGCAGGTACTACAGCCTTAAGTTCTATGTCTCCTGTAATTAAAAATTATTTATTTTTCTCATTGCTTTCGTATCTACAGAACAGAAAGTGAGATGTGGGTTTTCCTCTTTTTATTTCATTCAATCCTATTTCTGTCGGGTTGGAATTATTTTATATTTATAATAAATCACCCTGTAAGTATCTTAGCTAGGAAAAATATTTTGTTCAAGTGGTTTATGTTAAATTTATCACATCTTACTCAATAGGTTTCACAATAACTAACATTCAATATGCCAGGGTTTCACATTGCCCTTAATTTTGCACTCTCACTTTGCCATGTACTGAGCAGTTTGTACTTTATGACATTTAAAATCATTATGTACAACAATCGACATATGCACTTTCACTTGTAGGAACTTATCTCACCAGATCTACTTCATTAACATTAAAATTACTGTTACACTTTTGTTGAACCATGACATTGAAGAACTCTCATTCAATAAGAGAAACTGTCAAACTGTCAATACGCAGAGTGTTTCATTAAGAATTGTTCAAATAGTAACTGGAGACACCTTAGCACATAATAATAATATTTAAACAAACTAACGGTTTCAACCCTTACTATGTGGAATATGAATTTAGCATATACAGCAACTAAAACGTTCACTGTAAGTGAAACGTGAATATGTCAAATGTTGTGTATAATCACTTAAAATGCTACCTACATAAAATAAAATCTGTTCAGTGCATAGCAAAGTGAGAGGGAGTTATCCTAATTCAAACTATGCGAAAGTAAGTGCATGTGAAACCTTGGCGACAAATGACTAGCAACAGAAAATACACCTAAAAATCTCTTTATACCAATTTGACTAACAAATGTTTTATTCCAAAGGAAGACAAACCCATCTTCAATGTATGTGACACTGATTAAACAATTGAACACAATTTGTGATTGTCTGAAATCATGGCAGCAAAATAAGTTACCGAACTGCGAAATATATCACTAATAACCTTATTGGCATTTGAGCATGATAATATATCCCCCAAGTATATTTCAAGTGGAGATAGTAAAGTGTAAAGGTCACTATGTTCGCAACTTGATATAATTAAAAAACAAAAATGTGCAGCATACGACTGACTACCTGCCTTCTAAAAATTTAGTAAGAGAACTAATTTGAAGATACAGAGAAAGCCAAGGCTATACTGCACCACAATGTTATTTACATGAACTTCTATCTATCTAAATATATAGAAAATTTGAAATAAACATCAAGGGATTTAATTAAAATTGCAAAAAATATTTATGTAATATTTGATCATACTAACCATTAGCCATATTTTCATTGTCGAAATTGGGGTCATTTATATCCTCATAAGTCTCTAAGAGTTCAGATCCAGGAAGTCCCCAAACTCCTTTACCGCCAGCACCCTTCTTTTTAGGCAAACCTCTTCCATAACCATTCCTGGACCTTCGGCTATTTTTCCAAGATCTGGGACCATGCACAAATCCAGCGGGAACGGTACTTTCTTTAGAATTCTGTCTATTCACTTTCTTTGGTTTTCTTTTTGTAAGACTATCGTCGACTGAAGCATTTTCTTTGGCGGCTAATTCCTCGTTAACCACTTTATCAATGTCGATTTCTTCAGGTAGTTCAACACTGACATCTCCCTTTTCTGAAGCCATTATTGCTTTTATATAAAAGCGAAATATCTTTAAGTGATCACCTGCTTCAGTTATAGTTTATTTTGAAAGAATACCTACAACAAAATTCGGTCGTTGTGTTACATACAAAAATAACAAATATATCTATTATAATTTGGATTACACGTCATTTCGACTACGTGACACCCAGAGTCAGGAATCTTGTATTTAAACGTTTAATACGCAGTATATTTTAGAAAAAAACAGGAAAAACATAATTTTAAACTTCTGCTCTGTTCTGAATATATAATTATGGGAAATATCATTATTTAGAGATAATTACAAGAAAGCATGCAAGAAGTAAACAATAACATTGTAACCAGCCATTCCAGCTGGTCTAGCTGCTTCCAAGTAAGCAGTGGAAATTAAAAAGGAAAAAGGAGTCTTTTATAACATGTATTTATAAATGGTGTTAAACTTACCAGATATTTAAATGAAAAACTCAAATAAGTCTGATATTAAAATAAAAAGAGGTATCAATAGATAGAATATTTTTTACGCAACACGCTTCACAAAATAGACAACCGCCCGTCGTAAACTCGTAACACTATACACCATTTATTTTTTTCTTAACGTCGTCTGCACTGAAATATTTAGCTCGCACACAGTTTAGTGAGAAAGAAAAAGATAAAACTACAACGAGCTTGATCGTGGGTCTATTCATTTACTCACTTACCTACACCGAACTGTATTTATTTACAAAAACAAAATACCAAACGATCAAAAAAGTAAAAGTGGATTGTGTCTAAAAATAAATTAGATAAAAACAAAATGTTTACGTTAGCTCGTAAATGATTTATTACAAGATAGTTTAAAATTTAAATTATAAACTTGTCAATTATGTTGTTGTCCTTGTCGGTTGGAACAATTTGTAGGAAAATTCCACAAATCGATATAAATATATTTTATTTAAAATTAATATCACATTTTATTTGAGTTGTACAGGGTGTTACAGATGGAGTAAACAATGAGATGGGTTGAAAAGATTGCCATTTACACTAATTTTGTTAAGATATTTAGTAAATATGTACCTAACTGTAGCCTTTTTGTGTATCATTAAGAAATGTAGGTACAGAATATTATACAGGGTGATTCATAACTATTGGAAATCTATCACATATCTAGAGGAAAATGAGCTTGAGGATCTGAACAGAGCAATAATCGATACATTTCCTTCGAGTTGCACCAAGAACAACGAAGCAATCAAGATCAATATCTCAGACTCGGCACCTTTTTAATAAAGCAAAACTCGCCGGAGACTGGCAGGGTGAAATACCTACCACAAGGAAATAGCTTCAGGAAGTTCTGTGAAGATATGAACCCAACACCAGCTGCGGCAAGACTTCACAAAGTCATGTCGAAAAGTAGAGTCAATACTGATATGGCTTTGAGGAAGCCAGACGGTAAATATACCGAAAATGAGGGGCAAAGAGTTCGACTCTTACTAGAAACTCATTTTCCTGGGAGTTCCCCATATAGGGGAGATAATCCTCTCGAAGTTCATAATAGGCCTTCGAGAGACTCCACATGAGGCTGTCAAGACAGCATTAAATAGAAGAGGTGTAGACAGCACAACATCCAAATGGATGTCGGAACTGCTCATCACAATAGTGGCAGAGACGAGGGCGAGCAAAGACGTTGTCTCCATCTGTATAACCAGAGGATGCCCACAGGGAGGAGTAGTATCCACTATATTATCTATGGTAGTATCCCCCATTGATGTGGAGTCTGACGGTTGACGAACTTCTGTGTGGTTTGATGGACCTCGGAATATACTGCTAAGGATATGCCGGTGATATTGTCATATTGCAGCCAGGGGAAAATTTGAAAACACCCTTTGTGACATCGTACAAAAGGGTCTGAACTATACAAATAGCTGGTGCAGGCAAGTGGAACTTAGCATCAACCTTACTAAAACCATCTGATAAGAAAAGAAAACTCAATCTCAAAACCATTAAACTTGATGGGAGCTATTGAGATTAATGGAGAAAAGAAGTCAAGTATCTAGGTTTGACTCTAGACAGTAAACTGCTGTGGAACAAATACGAAAAACTAAGCAAACATGGCTTAAGTGGTGTGCAGGAGCCTGACAGGGATAAACTGAGATTGTATATAGCCAAGAAATCCTGAGCTGGATGTACATTGCCATAGTAAGACCAATGTGACTATTTAAAATTCAAAGACTAGCCTACATATGCTTTACAGGAGTAATGAGAACATGCCCAACGGCGGCCATGGAAGTAATTCTCGAATCACACCACTACATATGGTGGTGGAAAGTGTTGCAGAGATAACAAGATATACACGAAGTAGAGAGAGAATCATTAAAAAAATCACCTCCCCATCCGCTTCTTAGAGATCAGAAAATCTGGGACATGCCACAAGATGGTTGGTATTATGAAAAAGTAGAATTTTTCAAAGAAATTTGATACCAAATTAAACAACAAGAAGGAATGGGATCCAAATACCATTACTAAACTTAGAAATAATGACATTGAATAGTATACATATGGACCAAAAGTATTAGAAAGGAATTGGGATATGAGTGTCAGGACCAGGAATCATACACTCCGAAAGCTTGGGAAAAAAGTATATTTCAAGCCGATGTTAACGATATAGGAAAGTGAGCCCAATTTAATATTGATAAAGGATATAGAAGGCAAAATATCAACATAATGTCGGATATAGTCAAGCATTAAAGCACCGAGCTCTTGTGTAATCAATTTCAAAATGGTGAGGGAATGCCTAGGCAAAATCAATGATCTTATCGAGAATAATATAGTCCCCTTACTGCTGTGGGATACACTGGAATAGTAGGAAATAATCTAGCAAAAAGGATGACTGAAGCACCTGAGGCTTTTACTTCTGGCAATCACTACTACTGATGTTCTTGCCACTCATATAGAAAGGAGGATTAAAAACAGAAGGATTATATCTTGTTGGAACAAACCATGGTTAAATAAAATAATGGGAAAATCAGGAATTACAAACGAATTCAAAGATTTGACTTGAAAGCCATTAAAAACTACCTTAGAATGGATGAGCCTACATTCGATAAGTTGTTAGAAAAAATTGTGCATCGAATAAAGAAAACTGACGATAGGTACTTTCTTTCGAAAGATTAGAAATTAGGTAGCTTATAGTCTACAACCAAAACAAAATAATGTAAATTTAAAGTATTGTTATGGTTCTTCATCTATTTTTTGTAGTCGGCTATTATACCGAATCACCAACACAATAATTATGCTGTCAAAATCTAAAATCACTAGAAATACGTAAAGTTGTGAGTGAATAACCTTGAAAATTAGAAACATTTCTATATTTTTAAAACCTGAAAGTTGCAGTGAAAATGGATGCGCAATTATTATTCAAAAAAGGAGAGCAATTAAATTGCTAGCAATTTATACTTAAAAAGGCTGTAATGTAAGACTAGTTTAAGGGGGCACAATAGATCTTTCAGGTCTCGGAGAATGTCATTTTCTACCAGGGTTGAAAATAAAAAAAAACAATTTGTATTATTTGTATGTCTTTATTTCACAGGATTGTAGAATTTAAATATAATTTATAAAATATAGAGCAAGATGTGCATATATTTGTACAAAATATTGATAGGAGATATTGTAGATTATAGTTATTTATGTTTTAGATGGTGTTTTATCCACGTTTCGCTCTCGTGATTACTTTTCTCAAGTGGATAAAGCGCGCAACTAAAACACGAATGCAATACAACGTTTTATCCACAATCACACTCATTTATAATCAGATTTCATCAAAAAGTGATTTCGCTGCAGCAGCTGTAACGTCAAAAAATTTCTATTTAAGATTGTATTTTTCATTACTCCACTAGTGGATAAAGTGGTACTTTATATGCTTCATAAGTGTGGATTAGACTGCAATTATGTGATTGTGGATAAAATATTCTAATTATAAGAAACGTGTACCCTTCCAGGACATCAATTCTTGACGGCAATAGAAAGATGGAACGTTACCCGAGCATAATTCTTTCTATTCTGCTCTACTGATGTTATCTTAAGATCTATAATTACATATTCTTGAACATCAAGGAGGGAGCATCAAACATGGAACAAAGCTACAGTGATGCCAATTTTTTTTTGATAGACACAATGAATGTATTTGAGTGTGTCGGTTAGAAACAACAACTATAAACAAAAAAGAAGATCCAAAGATACTGTAAAAGAAAATATTGACAACAATACCTGGACCAGACATAACAAGAGACGGAGAAAAAAGAATGGAAAGAAACATAGAAATAAAAATGGAGAAAATATAGTCAGATACATGAAAGCAAGGAAACTGGAATGGACGGGACACATTATGAGAAGAGCTCCAACAGAAAAATTGAAGATAATAACAGCAAGGGTTCCAAAAGACGAGAAAACCAAGAAGCAGATGGTTAGGTAAGGAAGATATAAAGGAGTTGAAAATTAAATGCTGGAAAACAAATTACGGAGACAGAATAAAATGGGAAACTTCAACAAAAGAGGCCAGGACAGATGAAAGATTATAGTTGCAATGATATAGGACGAGTCATCCACCTCTCCACCATAGGATGTGCAGACGACTTGGTAATTCTATCCCAAGGTAAACACAACCAGATGGCTTTACATGTAGTAACAAGCTGGACCGTAAAAGAATAAGTCCCTCAAAAACACAGATAGACGGAAGAAGACAGAAGAAGTAAAAGAGAAGGACTTAGCCCTCTGACGCTTCAAGGTGAACCAAAATACGATTGTCGGATGAAGTAAAATATCTTGGGGTTGTCCTAGAACCAGGCTTAACTTGGAACCGACAGCACGTAATCAAGAAAGCAGAGGTGACCTTCATGGTTTTCAGAAGCACTTACGGCACTAAATGGGAACTTGGGCCAAGCATGGTATACTGGTTGTACAAAATGGTTGTCATCCCCAGGATTACATATGCATCTCTGGTATGGTGGCCAAAGATCAGACAATCCTCTGCAATGCTAAAACTTAGCAAGGTCCAAAGACTTACAGTATTGGCATTACAGGGGCAATGAGGACTACTCCTACAGCGGCGCTGGAGACAATGCTAGATCTTCCTCCGCTACATTGTGTCATAATGTGCGAACCAAGGGCAGCTCTAGCCCGACCGGAAAAAACATCAGACAATGACATGGCACATGGGAGAGGACACATGAGGCATGTGGATGACGACATCTTCAAAATGCCAACAGACCATATGACCACCAGATATATCTTCCGCAAGAATTTCGAGAGTGTCATCAAAGATCGAAAGGAGCTTGAGAGAACGCACCACCACTCAGTAAAGCGAATGAACTAATCTGGTATGCAGACGGATCAAAGAATGAATTCGGCACCGGTGCATATACAGCAAGTCGAGCAAATATGAAGGAATCGTTTCGCTTGGAAAATACGCCTCGGTATTTCAAGCAGAGGTCTATGTAATACTTGCATTTGCAAGGGCAAATGACATGATAGCCTACAACCACAGGCAGATCAGGATCTACAGTGACAGTTGAGCTGCCCTTAATGCACTTGGCAACACTTTAGCTGGTATGGGAATGCGGCGAAGAACTTAGAAGACTGGCAGCTCGGAACAGTGTAACACTGGAGTGGGTCCCAGGTCACAAAGGAATCGCTGGCAATGAAAAAGCTGACGAACTTGCAAGAGCAGGATCGTCAACGCTGATGAACGGACCCGAACCAACAGTGGGCATTCCCAGATGATCAACTAGGTCACGGTTAAAAGGGTGGTTGAAAGAACAACACAATAAATACTGGAAGAATACGACCAGGCAAATACATGGGAAGAAATTCATAAAGGAACCATCAGAAAAAGGAGCGAAAGAACTGCTCTAGATGAGCAGGAACAAACTATACGCACCATAACTGGGCTACTTACAGGACACTTTCCCACAAAGGAGCACCTGAACAAAATAGGGCTGTATAATGGAGACCTTACATGCAAAAGATGCAAAAAGGATACCGAAACAGCTCTGCATATACTATGCAACTGTGAGACGCTGAACCACAGAAGGCAGAAACTGTATGGTAGACTTCAAATGACTCCAGAAGACCTACAAACAACCAGCAAAGAACCTGTATGAGCTAATACAGGAAACGGTTTGGCTGAATAGGCTGTAGTCAGAACACTAAGAGTATCTACAATAAGCCCAGGAGGCTGAGGTGGTGCCGGCGAAGGGACAGCTCCTTAAAAAAAATCCACCTCTTCAATAGAATTTGACACAGCCTTATTGGGCTAGCCATAATCCCTCGAGATTGATGATACTATATGAATTGAACAGCAAAGGGAATAAAAAAGTGAGGTTAACTGTCAAATTATTCCGTGTTCCTTGGCTGACGCCTTCAATTTACCAGGGCCCGTATTCTTGAGGGACTAGTGAGAATCTAACCAATGAGATTGATGCATTACGGGTTGCCTGAAACGAGAGAGATTCAATCTCTCATGGTTCGAACCGATAGAGAATCTCGCCAAAAGCGGTGAGAAGCTTAGAAGCATGCGTATTGGATTTCGTCCGGTGATATTGCAGATCTCACTAATGCATTTAAAAATACGACAAATTTGAAACTCTCATGTTTTAGGCAACCATGCAATACATCTATCTCATTGGTGAGATTCTCACTAGTCCCTTAAGAATACGGGCCCAGTAGAAGCATGAGTGATTCATCCTTCCATTGACGTTCAATAATACCACTTATCCATTTTCCTTCTCTCAGTTAAGCCCGGTTCTGACGGAGCAATTCATCAAGGCAACTTAATTGCAGCAACTTCTCGCCGCAACTCGTCTCCTATCAAAGTTGCATGAGCGTTCACATCATGTTCATACTATTGCAACAATTTCTTAGGGAAATACTATATTGTTGCCAATATTCAAAATAGTCATAAATTGGGTTCTTATATGGTGAATTTTTTTATTAATTTCCTTTACGGGAACATCATAACCATTTTCAAACAAAGCTTTTTTAATCTCATTTATGGAGTCCAATCTTCTGTTTTTTAGTCTGTAATTGATGTGATTTGTTTTATACAGATTTACCTGCGTTTCATAAACTGCTATCAAGTTTTTTGTCGAGTTTCTAATCCAATCCTGACTCATTCTTATTTATTTAATTTTAATTCTTCAAACACAATCCACAAAAGCAACATTTTTTTAGGAGAATAAAGAATCTAATCACATAACATGGAGAAATAAATAACATACATTTCATCTACTTATACCAACAGAAATTTTAGGTTTGCGTAAAAAAAGTCACCAAAAAAGTTACCAAGTTGCTGCAACTTATGGCATAAAATTAGAACCAGTTCTATTTTGGTGCAACTCGATTGCATTGATAAGTTGTACGGTGGAAACACCTAAACTGCATGCAATTTTGTCGCCGCGATCGAGTTGCAGGGACGAAATTGCACCGTCAGAACCGGGCTTTATTCTACTCCCCGAATATCAAGAATTGGGTCCCAGGGTGGGTAAATCTATATAGATAGATCAAACAGTGGTTAAGTTAATATATTATTAATCGATCACAACTAAAACGAGATAATTATTTGAGTATCTTAAAGCCAACCAATCTGGCTATGTTATTGAAGAAATTTTACAAATCCTATTATTGCATTTTAACACATTAGGAAAGGTGTAGCGAGCTTGTTTTATGCCCTGGGGTGTCTATTCACTAACAGTGAGAGCTCCTACGAGAATAAACATTTATAAAGTGCGCATGCGATCTCTCACGAAATTGCAAATTATGATATAGCCCGCATGCGCACTTTATAAGTGTGTACTCTCGTAGGAGCTCTCACTGTTAGTGAATAGACACCCAGGGCGTTTACCTCACTGACACACCAATTCACAATGTAAAATCATTTATTTTTTTTACGTTATCGATATATTTTTTACAAAATACAGTGTATCCCAAAAGAAACGTATACTTCAGTTGCTTATTATAAGTAGGCTACTGTGATTAGATTTGTAGCAATTTGTCCGCGACAGACAGACATACATACAACTGATCATATTCCGTTTTTTTTGTTTTCGGTCTTACAGAACTGAATACATGGTGACCTGTGGCAGATTCAACACCTGCGGGGCCGGGACTAAATCAAGTAGGGGCCCCCTTAAGCGAGGAGAAAAAAATAAAAAGTAATACAAACACTTTACCAACAAGCCTTATCAACAATAGTGGAATAATGGTATATTACACACCGAGGTGGGAAGAGTTTCACTACTGTCGAGAGATTATAGCTATTATTTCGAGACAGAAATGAAACTTCCTTCCGAGGTTTGTATTATTACGAACTCAGTGATTCAGAAGCCGGTCCTGCCGCAAACTATGAATGCGACCTTTCTAGAAAGGTTCTTTCGCAGGTAATATTCAGACTGTTCTCGAAGCGTACCATACAATGGTTTATTCACGAATGTTCTCGAATTATAAAGTATACGCGGAGGTGGTATATTCAAGAAGGTTCTGGAGTTACGAAGGACTATATATACGCGGGTTTTTGAGTGAGTCGGGGAGTTGTTCAGTATACAGTGAACCGGTAAACAGTTTCGGTATACAGTGAGTGAACAGATAGTGAATATAAATAGTGTTGAAGATAAATTAGGACAATTATTATACTGAGTGTAAATAAATTAGTAGACATTAAGTAGTGCGTATATAAATTAAGTTTATTATAGTGTGTAAGTGTTTCTTTAATAAATCAATAGTAATTAGCCATAGTGAGCGTATAATTTTATCCCACGGTAAAAAACAGTTCAAATAAATAAGAAAAACATTACAGTATACTATTTTATTCACAACCATCATATCCCGATCAAAATTAATAAATCTTGTTTCGTTCTAAACACACCTAAAATATTACATTTGACAACTGTCACCAATATAAATAAATGCCAGATAATAGATATTAAGTTCGCGAATAATAAATTGAGAAAAATGTCATCCGATGAAGAATTCATGGATTGTAGCCCTCCAGAAATAGGTATTATAATATTTATCAATGTGTTATATTTTAACTATTTAAAAATATTCATCTCAAATAGATAATATTAGGTAACGATCACATTATTTTAGAGGGTGGAAAGTGAGGGCGGGAAGTAAAGGTGTGTAATATGACATTTTTCCAACCTTCAATAACGTTAGTAATGACAGCATTACATATATGGTTGTGAATAAAGTCTTTTTTACTATAACATTTTTTCTGAATCACGGGGCCCGTAGCTTAAGCCCCGTCTAGCCCATACGTTAATCCGCCACTGAGTGATCCATAAGAAAAAATAAGAATGACATGGTTCAATAAAAGCAATTATTGATATCATACTTTTATTGTATATTTTCAAAAATCTAATTTTCATCAATTTTGTTCGCGTCTTTTGGGACATATTATTCTATATTATACATCATGTTTACGTATAACTAATTAATTCAACAATATCTCTCTGACAGGTATAGATCATACCATCTCAGTTGGACATTCACGGGATCATAAAAACTATAATCTAATCTTATAGCTAGTTTCTCACCTTACAATGTCGAAAAGTGATTCATAGACACAGCACATTTTGTATGTTGTGCTAGAGGAGGTATATTTAGTTTTTTTTTTGTAAGCAAGAAGAATACCTAAATCGAAATAATATGATCATTTTCGGTGCACACGAATTTCCGTCAGGTTCCTTAATGACCAATATAATAATACACTTGAGTTCCCGTCCGACACTTGCAGGTATCTTATGCCCGTACTTATAAACAAGACTTGAGGCTGAGAACGACTAGTGATGAGCAAATGCAAGACCAAGACCCGGTTAGTCTTGGTCTTGTTCTTGCAGGGTCCAGTCTTGGTCTTGGTCTTGCACCAAGATTCTTGCAAGTCTTGCACTTTTTTTGAAGATTTTTTCCGGAGTCCATTTTTACAAAAAAATGAATAAGAAAAAATATTTTCTAGAATCATTAAAAGTAAAGAAAGGGACAGTCTTTCTCATTATAAAAATTTTGTTTTTTTATATTTAATTGTAGCGGTAAATCAAGTATAAAATTTTTTTTATTCATTTTGACAATTTTTTTAGAATATAGTTTTATAATGTATCAATGATGTAAAGACGTAAAAATATAACAATTTATAATCTTATTTATAAGTTTGAAAACATTTATGTATATTAAAGTCACTGAATTTTAAGTCTCTCTATAAAAAATTATTCTTTCTTTGCAGGCCTATTAGCTGGGATTTGAAATAAACCAAAATTATTTTTAGCGTTGGTGATTAAAAAAATAGGTGTTTTTTTTTAAGTTATAGGATATGGTAGGATACAATAATAGAGCATAGGTCAATATTTTAGATGGATATATTCCTTCAAATATTCTTTACCTGAAATTTTTAATTTGAAACACCCGATTTTCCTCTTGCAATATTAATAAAATAATTTAGTACATTTTATTATCATTTTTAAGACAAATACTTTGTGTTTTTAATGCATTTTGACATATTTTTTACACCTGTTGGTACAGATTTTTGTTGTAAAATTTCAACACCCTGTATTTTAGAAACGGCACACTTCCAGACATAGGTGTCCTATCTCAAACTACTTCTCTAGGTTTTATTAATATACCCTATAAATTTTGACCAGTTGAGCGGGAACACCCTGTATATGAAAAAAATACTTCGTTAAAACAAGCAGTTGTCGTCAGTATATGTTGGGATGGGGGAGGGTTTAAAATGATCTGCTCATCTTTATTTTTCGGTTAAAATGTTTAAAAAACGCAAGACCGCAAGACTCTTGCAGGCTTATTCTTGGTCTTGCATAAGTCTTGCAATTTTAAGTCTTGGTCTTGCATAAGTCTTGCACTGCTCAATCTTGGTCTTGCAGCCTGAAGCTAGTCTTGGTCTTGCATTTTATGCAAGACCAAGACCAGTCTCGCTCATCACTAAGCACGACCTTGAGCATCAGTTTTTGACACATTTTACAGCCCGTGCTCAGCCTCAAGTCTTGTTTATAAGTACGGGCATTAATCCCGCACTCGAATTGCCGCCGTCCAGTTTATTTAATCTGTTCTGTTATCGGGACTGCCCTAATAGTTTATTCAGGCGGGGTTAGGTTAGGTGTCTTATTATTCCTGAAATAAATGTATAAATACCTTTACCATTTAATTTATTTTATATTTCCTTAATCTCCTCTCAATTTTTAATCACTTTTTAGGGCCGATTTTCTCATCAGAATTGTTTTTCCCAAGCTTTATGACATACAGTTTCCCACATATGGTACCTCATAACCCTTATTGAATCACCTGTTGCTTAAAGTATTTTTAATAAATGAATATCATATATTTCAAGTAACCAAATTAAAAGAAAACAAATTAATAAATTTGTAAAGTTTATATGTAATCTCTCTATTGAACCGACTTAACAAAACCGACCCATTTGGACACCCTGTACACGTTTTCTTAATAAATTATGTCTTTTTTTAACATCACTGATTGTCATTGAATTTTTATAAGCGTTAATTAAAAAATGTTTGTTATAATATCCATTTAATGCTGTGTATTTTGCAGACATCAAGAAATGTAAATAATATATATACATAATAATAATAATTTTTAAAACAACTTCTTTTTTACAGCAGTATATCTTTCCATGTAAGCTTCATATCCATTAATATCCGATAGTTGTGTGGTCTTGAATAGATTTCCATCGAGCGATAAGTTTGATATTTTTGAATCTCCCAGCATTTTAGGAGTAATGGCTGTTAATTGCAAACAGTTTTCTTCTAATCTTAACGTTTTCAATCTCGGACAATCTATTATTTGCCCGGAAATGTGAGCTATTTGATTTTGATTCAAGTTAAGTTCAGTTACATTCAAACCAGATACTTCTGGACCAATTGACGTTATTTCATTCTTACTTAAATCTAGTACATCAAGATGTTTCAGCCCGCAGAACATCAAGGGAAAGTCCTTAATGTGATTATCACTTAAATTAACCTGCTTTAAATGTATTAAATTTGATAGTGTTCGTGGTAAAATGGTTAGGTTGTTATGACTAGCGTTAAAAGTTTCCAATTTAGTTAAAGCACCAATACAATCTGGAATCTTTGCCAATCTGTTCTTACTTAAATTAAGGTGCCTTAACTGCATAAATCTACTTATTTCATTGGGTAAAATTACAAATTTGTTATCTGATATGTCTAAGGTTCTTAGGTTGCCTTCCAGTTGTTTAAAACCAGGTGGAAATTCATTCAACTTTCCTTGTGACACCTTGAGCACTCCTGTTTTTTGAGCAGTTTCAATGTGTTGTTTGAGCCCTGAGTTACCCATTACGAAGTGTGCAAAGTAGCTGATTAAAGAGATAAGATTTGAACTAATTAAAATATACGTATATCATAAATTATTACTGATAAAACTCACCTAGTTACTTTGTGTGCCGATTCGCATCACTTCCATCTAATTTTTTTTATCTACCAAGAAAAATATTTAAAAAAAGTAATTTGGTCCAGTTGTATTAATACACTTGACACCTATATTATTGACATTTGTGTAAGTTCAGTTGGGGTTATTTGTTTACATTCGACAGGTAGTGTAGTGGTAGTGGTAACTTGCCTTTAAAACATTTGATAATCTCGAACAACGTTGCCAGATATAATTATAAAGTTTTTGATATGTTTTCGGGGTTTTTCATAGCAGGTGAGTTTTATTTATCATTTTGAAGTATCCAATTAAACTCATTTCTGAACATAATAATAGTGCTATTTGTACTTTGCGCTGTAATATATACCAAAGATATGCGCCAAATACGTAAAATATGGACTAACAAACGTATTTTTCCATATTATTTCAGTGTTGAAAAATAATAGAATTGATTTATCGAATTGTACATAATCTATTATATGTATTTATTATGTTTATAATGAGCAATATTTCTTATCAATAAATTCTCATTTCTCAAATGTCGTTGATTATTAGAAATAAATGAAATAATGGCAACAAGGTTTAAATTGTTTAAATCGATGATTATCTGTCAGAATCAATTGTTATTGATATTAATAGATGGCGCAGATGGTGTAAGCAACTCTAAAGCTTTTCGCATATCGGGCTATATTTCCAGTTTCCCCAGTAAAATGGGAAAATGGCAAAGGTTGATTATTTTTTAAGTGAACTCGGGTCAAAAGTGGGTGTTTGTGTGACAATGTAGAAAACCGTATATGCCAATACATCATTTTAGATGGAGTAAAATAATGTCATCCACACCGAAATCCGGGAAATATGTCCAAGGTAGGAATTCCTGAATTAATTAATTGATTAACGTTTGTTTTTGTAGTTATTTATAAGATTTTTTTCGTATTTTCTTACTTGAGTTATTGATATCATGTACTTAGACCTATGTGATATATGTGAAGATTTTTAGTTATTTTCCTATTATTTTTTTCAACTTGTGTGCATATGAAGTAGGTCATGGAACCTTTGGAAGTTTATTTTGGTATTAGACGTTTGATCCTATGAGAATTCCAACAATATTTAGGCAGCTATTTATTGACGTTATAATATAGGTATTGGTCTATTTGTAAAAACATTAATGGACATAATAAATGTTACAAATAGGTACACAACTGGTATCATACCTACTTGGACAAAAAAATAATTATTTTTTATAAAATGAAAGAAAAATAATTCAATAGGTAGGTCTATAAATATAATATTCAATTATATTGCTTTCATCTATCAATACATCTCTATGAGTGTTTATTATTATTAAATAAATATAAATATTCTGATTACAATATATGTACTTACTGAAAGAACTAGCTAATGTAAATCAATCAATATCTGTTAGAGAAATAACACCATTATGCTGCTGTATGCACTAGGTTAGTAGGAGTGTGTTTTGATATTCTCAGATTAAAATAGGATCCAATGTTTCACTTCAATAAAATACTACTGTTTAAAAAGATACCACATGGTGTATCAATTTTTTACAACTTCATAGTGTAAGGCTTTCTTTTGACAGTATACTCAAATTGAATACTCTATGTGGCAATGTGACCACCTCCTGCTTCTATAAAATTTTTAATTAGGTATCTCAATAAAGGATTCTCTGACTAAGAAAATATGGTTCTATCCCCTTATAAAATTATAAAACTAAGGACTTGATGTCCTTGAATATAAAAATTAAGAAGGTTACACTTGTCCGCCCATTCAAAATCATTTCCTCTGTCAATTAATCTTTGAGAAAATAGGTCTTGCATGAACTATACTTTCTTTCTTATATCTAGTGACAGGTCATCCATATGATCACTGAAAGTATTTTGCAAAAAATAATAAAAATAAGATTAATAATAATAATAATGTGCACTAATTATTGACTTCATATGTCCCAAAACATAAAAATCAAGTGGGTTAAGTATACTTTATACTCAGGACTTCATAGTGCCCATTCAAAATCACTTCCTCTGCCAATAATGGTTGAGGAAATATGCCATTTAGATGATTTGTTACCGCTAATGAAAAATGAGGAGGAGATCCATTCTGCATAAACCACATTTTCCTTTTTATATCTATTGCCAGATTTTACAAAATATCACAAGTATTTTGCAGAAAAAATAAGATTCTCCCTTTAAGTTTGGAGGCAAAATATATGACTCAAGTAGTAGTTGGTGTGAAAATTTGTATTGTTTAAATAAAGTTTATAACTAACCTTGTCTCAGATACACCTGTACAGGGTTATTCACTATAAATTACCCACCCCCTATCATCGTTATTATTACTTTTAGAAAAATATGTCTTATATAAAAGTTGTTTGGTTACAGATGAATTTTCTTAATATTCTATCTAAAGTTCAGTAGTGTGCAAATTTAAGGGGATACAAAAAATAATAGTTCTTTTTAAAATGGGACACCCTGTATATTTTCACATTTTTGGAATGGACTTTTTTTTCTGATTTCAAAAATATTTAATATGTTACCCTGAGTGTTACCCCTACCTTGTACCGTTTTTGAGTTATGAAATGTTGAAAATCTGAGTTTTAGTAATTACTGTAAAATGAAAAAGATAATTTATTAAAGTAAGCTATGAAAATGACTACTAATATGTTTGATAATTGACATGTTTCATATGAAGTAGGTAATTAAAATGATTCAAATTATTCATGAGTTCGAAAAAAAATTCGGAAATAATTTGACCTCTAGTGCAGGGATGTCCACTGAAAAATACATCGATGTTTTTTCCGATGTAATGCATCGTTACGTTGCATCGATTCTTTCCGATTCATCGGGGGAAAACATCGATATTTGCGATGCATCGAATTATTGGTTGAATAAAAATTAAAATGAAAAAAAGTTTATTTTCCACTATATTTCTATACAAAAAAGTTAAAAGAAAATAAAAATAAATTTATACATCCTCTTACTTTTTATCCAGTCTTTCCCAACGTGGGCGATAGCGCCCCCTTGTGGGCGCTGCAGGCCTAAAGGGGGGTGGTAAGAGACCCAGAAAAAAAATAAAAAAGAAGAGACGGCAATACTATTAAATTCGGATTTATTGAAAATCCCACAAACCCGTCGTCGCCTTTGTGTCTTCTATGTCTAAAAACATTTTCGAACGAAGCAATGAAGCCTTCAAGACTGCAAGATCATTTGAATAAAATGCATCCAGATAAGAAAGACAAGAATGTAGCATATTTTCAAGACCTAGAGAAGAAGCATAATACTCAGCCAAGTGTATCAAAACTATTTTCGGCGGCTGCCAAGCAAGATGACGACGGACTTCGAGCTTCGTACAATATCTCTTTGTTAATTGCTCAAAAAGGCAAACCACACAACATCGGAGAAGAGTTAATTTTACCAGCAATAAAGGAAGTAATAACTACTGTGCTTCATAAACCGGCCGCAGATATTATCCGAAAAATTCCTTTGAGTAATAATTCTGTGCAAAGACGAATTGATGAAATGGCTGAAAACATTAAAGAATCATTGTGCAATCATCTGAGGACTAGTCAATTCTCAATTCAGCTCGATGAGTCCACTTTACCAACTAATGAAGCGTTGTTGCTATCTTACGTGAGGTTTATTAAAGATGAGAAAATACGTGAAGAACTATTGTTTGCCAGAAATTTGGAGACAGATACAAAAGGCGAAACCATATTCAATACATTGGAAAAGTTTTGTGAAGAGAAAGAGATTCCTTTGAAAAATATTATATCAATTGCTACGGATGGCGCTCCGGCTATGACAGGGCGCCATAAAGGCTTCATAGCGTACTTAAAAAATGAAATTCCAGATGTCCTTGCTATACATTGCGTTATTCATAGACAACATTTGGTTGCTAGAAACTTAAGTGAACGACTATTTCAATCACTGCAATATGTCATCAAAGCAGTCAATAAAATCCGTAGCAGCTCTTTGAATGATAGATTATTTCATCAGCTTTGTGTTACTAATGACGAAGATTTCAACCGTTTGTTGCTTCATACCGAAGTTCGTTGGCTGTCAAGAGGCAATTGTCTGATTCGATTTTACAACCTGTTTGACTCTGTGATAGAGTTCTTGGAAACTAAAGATACAGAACTGCGCAACAAGCTCATAACATCAAAGAATGATATAGCCGAATTTATCAGTATCCTGCAGTAACGACGACTTGTTTGCCTACTGCCAACATTTGGAAAACCTCCACATTGACTTCACCGAACGATACCAGGACATTTTAAACTTGGAAATACCAGACTGGGTGTTGGATCCGTTTTCAAATGTCAACACAGCAATGTCACCTCAGCTGGAAGAAGAACTTATAGAATTGACAACAAACGAAGAAATAAAAATCAAGTTCAAAAATGGATATAATTTTGGCTACAAAAACCGATCCCGCAATTGTACCCTGGATTGTGGTCAATTGTAAAACGAATTTTTGATAGCATTCCCATCGTCATATTTGTGTGAACGTGGATTTAGTGCTGTGGCAACGCTGCTTACTAAAAAGAGAAATCGTTTGCGTGTTACCGAACGTGGCGACTTGCGGCTGTTTTTGAGTAAATTGGAACCTGATATCAACAAACTTATTGAACAGCATCAGATTCATTAATTTTTATATAAGAATTAATTATGTTTGTTTTATTTTCAATAAAAGATGCTCTGTCCGAATACTATAAAGTTGCGTTTCAATAATCAGTTATAAGTACTTAGCGGTTTTTAAGTATGTTTAAAAAGGGGGGCGTTAAAAAATAATTTATTCTTAAAGTGGGCAGTAGACAAAAAAAGGTTGGGAACCTCTGATCTAAACTCTGTAAAAACAGGATTTTTCTTAGTCGTTTACCATTTCAGTTTTCAATTTTATTTGTAGATTTTGATAGATTTATTATATGGGCATGCGCAATACTTTATGTATTCATATCCATATTTCATAGATATTTTCATTTTGAGTAAAAAAACTTGGGATGTTATTATTAGGCAACTGATGTATCGAGATAAATACATCGATGTATCGAATATATTCCTAAACATTACTAGCGACAATTCTAGTTTTAACGTCAATTAATACAGGGTGTCCAGAAACTCTCCTGCCAAACGGTTATAAATACGGGTGATTTTAAGTCGATTTAGCTCAAATTACCTTAATCCGAAAATGCTTCCTAAGGGAGCTACAGCCCTTTGAAGAAGACGTCCTCATATGAGTTTTCTTCAAATTATTCAAAAATACCGTTACTTAAAATATTCAAACTTTGTATAAAACAATAAACAGTTACAAACCAGTCGTTCGCTGTAAATATATTTTTTTCAGATCCATCACAAGCGTGTCAGTCGGGGGGACCAAAAGGTATTTTTATTAAAAAAAATTTATTTTCAAGTTTTTCATGTATCCGACACCGAATTTGGAATATTCAAGATAATTTCCATAAAAAATGTTCTCTTCTTTCAAATCGATATCATGAACCGTTTTCGAGAAAAATAAATTTAAACTTTTTGTGTTTCTTACATAAAATCATGTTGGAAAGAGAAATTTTATGGGGTATAAAATTACCTACCAGTTTAATACTGACAATTTTTTTGTACAATCAAATCTAAAAAAGCTGTGGACGAAAAACTGTTGCATTTCACGTGCTCCAAGGTATACTTGCAAGCTGCATCGCAAGCTCGGGCGGAATCTTCTCACAAATCTAGAAAATTAGTTTATACTACATATATACTTTCGTTTAAAAAAATAAAATCCTTTCCATTGTATATCCTCACTTCCCTGGACTAATTGAAAATTTTCGATTTCAACGTTTCAAAGTAGATATTATAGAAAAGAATAAACGAACGTATAAAAATAACGATAAACATCAAAATTTTATCGCCTGGCATTGTTCCAGTTGTAACTGGACAAAACATTTTCAAACAGATTTGTAAAATGTAGATGATGTAATCAAATGTCGTAATAAAAATGTTTCGACAAAGCGGCAAACTATACGTTTCTCTAACTCATATATTTTTAATTAATCAAAATGATCAACTCACATATATGTACCTACAAATAATCGTATTAATTCCGAATAGATATATAGTGTGTCCCAAAAACACAAACACGTATAAATACACAAACTTGCTTGAAAGGGTGAGCAATAAACTGCATGCAAAGTTTGTCCCAGCCCGAAATAATATAACTGGTAAAAGATAAAATACAATCAAATATTTTCTAAACCGATAGATACAAGAAGACAGTAGAAGATGTGCTGAAACAAAGTGATCAAGAACTGCGAAAATTCTAGTTTATTTCCAGTGGGACTATTTCATGGATAAAATTTGATTAGTTAATGTTTAGATTACGCGCAAGCGCGACTCATCAATCGGGAGAGATTACATAATTCATAATAGGATGCAGACATTCCTTTCGTAGCGGCAATGTGTCTTACTAGAGGAGAGGATCACCCCCAAATAGTCGTTTAGAAAATGAA
>CAJUYI010000639.1:85424-97605 GCA_910591695.1 Galerucella pusilla | reverse complement strand
TTCAATACATCCATTACCTCAAAATTCTTTGCCAAAAATACTTCGATGTTTTGTCAAATCGCTGCCGATAGATTCCCCTTAAAGCTATACGATTTACACAAGTACGACAAGGAAAATATGAGAAAAACTACTTGAAAGAGAGAAAAGAATAATTGTGGGCAGTTAGCGATGGGCTTATTTAGTTCCAGAGGCTGGAAGAATGTTCATTTCATTTCGTGCGTTATGGGTTACTGTCAACTCTTGTTACGTAATATACTATAAACGGTTCATTATTGTGATATTTTGATTAGGATTAATCCGACGATTAATTACAGACCTGCCTTTCTTCAATTTCTTTCAACCTGATGTGTTAGAAGGACATTAACAATCGATGACGCACACCAAAAAGGTTATTTGTACAGTGTGGAAACCACTTATGGGATAAAATTATTTGTCATTATTTTAGAAAATTAATAAAAATGCCGAGACATGTCAACTTTTGAATTGAGGTGTGCGTTATGTAAACATAAATTTAAATGTACAGGGTGATTCACGCAAGTATGCCATGAGTAGTTGAGTAGTCGGTGTTTTTTTTAATGAAACACCCTGTATATTTTCATATTTTTGAAATCCTCTTAATGAACCGATTCCAACAAACTAAATAATGTATGGTCAATTATGAATTATACAGGGTGAAATTTTAAAATTAATAATTTATTACACTTGAAATATTGGTACTTTTTTAAATTAGCTAAATATGGATTCATCAAAAATCTAAACTAACTAATTATTAGACGTATTTGTATATTAAACAAAACCTGCTACGCCCATGAATTTTATCATAAATACCTAAAAATTGCCTAAAAACGCCAATAATTAGACAAAATCGGTAAATAATGTGGATTGTTTTTTATTGTCAGTTGTTGATGTGTTGACAGTTTATACTGAAAAAGTAAAATCTTTGTCAAACACTCTTTCCTTGTCGACATAACAATGAAATATTTAACTGAGACTCACCGAATTGAGATTTTAATGATGATCGGGTACGGGGATAACTGCAGAAGTCAAGTTGAAGTGGCAAACTTGTTTAATCACAGGTATCCCGAATTGCCTAATATTTCACAAAGTACTGTGCCTAAAATTCATGCACAATTCAGAGAACTTGGACATGTCAAATCATTGAAAAAAAACCACACTTCGTTGAAGATGATGTGAAAGTGGATATTTTGTTAAGTGTCGAAGAGAATCCAACTTCAAGTACACGTCAAAATGCCCGTGAAAATAATGTTAGTCATACAACTAAGTCGAAGATGTCTTCATAAAGAAAAACTTCATTCCTACAAATTAACTTTTGTGCAGGAGTTAACAGAAGACGATCCAGATCGTAGAATGGATTTCTGCGAAAGATTGATGAATAAGCTGAACAGAAATGAGATAGCTCTTGGTACCATTATTTATTCTGACGAATCAACATTCACATTGAATGGAGAGGCAAACCGACAGAACTGTAGATATTGGTCAGCTGAGAATCCTAATTGGATGCGTGAGACACATACTCAGTACCCTCAAAAGGTGAACGTTTGGGCCGGTATCATAGGCGACCATATTATTGGTCCTATTTTATAGATGGAAATTTGACAGCTGAAAAATATTTAAATATGCTTAGAAATGAAGTTATTCTTGCGTTGGCAAATTTACATCCCAACGCAATAGATCCTAGCTTACCGAATGAAAATGTTTGGTTTCAGCAAGACGGGGCAACACCCCATTATGCTTTAATGGTAAGAACTTATTTAGATGAAATCTTCCCCAATAAATGAATTGGACGAAGAGGTACTATTGAGTGGCCAGCTAGATCGCCAGACCTTACGCCGTTAGATCTTTTTCTGTGGATTTATCTCAAGAACAAAGTATATGCAACACAACCAACTATCATTGTAGACCTCAAAGACAGGATAACTACAGAAATGCGGAATATTTCACCTCAAACTTTAAACAAAGTTAAGGAGGAGTTCTATAGGAGACTGTGCTATTGCCAACAACTAGGTGGAGAACATTTTGAGCATTTATTTTAATGTATTAAAATCAAATACATCAAGTATTTAATGTATGTGTTTAATAACTGTAAAAATAAAAATTTCACCCTGTATAATTCATAATTGACCATACATTATTTAGTTTGTTGGAATCGGTTTATTAAGAGGATTTCAAAAATATGCAAATATACAGGGTGTTTCATTGAAAAAAAAAACAACACCGACTATAGCATACTTGCGTGAATCACCCTGTACATTTGAATTTATGTTTACATAACGCACAACTCAATTCAAAAGTTGACGTGTCTCGGCATTTTTTATAATTTTCTAAAATAATGACATAAAGAATTTTATTCCTTAAGTGGTTTCCACAATGTATTGTAACGTTTATTCTAATTTATATTTACAATTAATTTATATTTACAGATTTATATTCAAATACAGTCCTTATTTAATAATTTATATAATACACTAAACACAGACTAACTATAATTTATATGAGAGTCACTTTATCGAGGCGCGATTGCTTTCTTTCAATATCAACACTAACTGACTAACTAACTCCACTGCGATGCTCGTCGCCTATTTATACTCGCACGTATGTAGTTCTAGAAATCTCTCGAACTCGGAGTTCTGGTGGATGCGCTGGGTTTTTCTAGATGTTACGTATTCCAGATCATTCTCGATAATAAGGCAGAGGGCCATAGTCGTATCATATGGAATTTCACTGGGGGCAGTAATTGAGCACATTATTGCAGTAGCTCGCGTAACAGTATGAACTATAGTGTAACTTTTATTCCATATGAAATGTCACAGCTGTTCTAGAATTTTTAAATCAATGAATTTTTTGGGACACAATTTTTTTGAAATATCTCGTCACCAGTCAAAATTAAACTATTTTCTTCAACTACATTAGTGAATATTATAACCATAAAACACTACCCACTAGTCTGTTTCAGTTTGCAGTATTTTTTTTGTTTAATTTGCCATATTGAAACAGATGTTGATACAACAATATATATCACTGTTGGTAAATAGATTGATTTAAATTAAAGATGATATAAACATTTGTGGGCTGCATAGCAATTATCCGCCTATTAAAAATAGTGAACAAACACTATTTCTATGTATAATGTTAGTGTGTCTAAATTTTCAGTTCCAGTTTCTCGCTATATCTAGAATCGTGTTTAAATTTCTTTTAACCAATATTTAAATCTCAGTAAAAGTGTTAATCTGTGATGACATGTGATTAATTAACGTTCCAGTGAGTGAGTGTGTATAGAGAAAATGCTTATAATAATAAACATTAAAAGAAAATTGAAAATTGAATGAAATGGCAGCGTATCAAGATCTAGTTTCCGAACCCAGTGGAGGTAGAAGGAAATATCGTGTCTACGAAAAAAGTTTAGATTACAGACACCCTAAGCCTAAGCGATGGATGGTGCTACTTTCGGTGTCTACATTGGAGGATGTACCAGGTGAGCACGTAAAATACTCGCAAAATATATGTTTCTACAACCTGACTCGGAAATAAAATTTTCGGTATTGTTGCTATTTTTACTTTTGTTAAAGTAATGTTCGTTTTCAATAAAGTTCATTATGGTTAAACAAAGTAAAAGTTTATATTTATAAATGTAGACTGCACCAATTTATCAATAATTTGCTAATAATACAGGATGCTTCCTGTAATTGTACATTCAAAATAAATGTGAATGTGCCAATAGGTGAGCAGTGCGACATAAAATTGCCCGTATCTCGTAAACCGTTAATGTTATCGAGATGTCACAAGTGGACTTGATATCTCTAAAAATATTCACAAAAGCCAATTGTTGCATTTATAACTGACTATTTCACTAGAGTAAATTGATAACTGACAAAATTTTAAGGTTTTGAACTGGCAATTTTTTGTCTTGTCGCGGTAATTTTTTGTCGTTTAATATATCAAATCTATGTGTATAAAATTCTATCACTCTGTGATAAAATTCACTATAAAATCTTTGTTAGTGGTTTCTAAGGAAACTAAGTTGTTTATTTATTTATTTAACTGTCTAAAAATTATTAAAACTGTTTCAAAAATTATTAACATGAATAATACAAGATTTGGAAATAATTCAATAAATGAAATAGAGAGTACAATTAAGCAAAGTATACCGCGAAACAAAAAAGTCTGCGTGGGAACAGTTTAGAATGTTTCTGGACGCACGTAATTATACGTTAGAAAAGGATACTTCTGAACAAGTTATAGCAAAAATTCTTGAAGATTATGGTTTTAACATGAAAAAAAGAGATGGAACTGATGATACTGAAGCTAGTGTGAAAACACTTTGGAATACGACTGCTCAAATGGTTCAGGAGAAATATTTTCTAGAATTTAACATCAAAATTGATCCATTTAAAAATATTACCTATAAATTTGCTAGATTGGCCAGGGATACAAAACGTAAAAAGCTTCAGGCTGAACCTGAAATCAGAAAAAGAAGTTCTAACTCGTTTACCAAAGAAGAATTAGTGGAAATGGTAGGAAGCTATTCTGAAGATAATTCTGATGGGTTACAAAAAAAGTTTTTTCATTTATGTTCGTTCGAATTAGCATGGCGTGGAAATGAAGCTGCTAATTGTGGTATTAATTACTTTAAAAAAGAATATGATAATAAAGGTAATTTTACTGGCAGGGTAGAATATAATCCAATCTTTTCCAAAACGACACAAGGAGGATCAAAAGCTTTATCTGGCATTAAGTGGCTGGTAAGAAATAATGCTAACAACAATTTGTGTCCCGTTCGTTTATTTTTAAAAATTATTGAAAAAAGAGAATCCAATCCTAATCTAACAACAACAAGATTATTTTTAACAGTACATCCAAATTGGGAGAAAAGAATCAATTGGTATAGACACAAAAAAAATAAAAATAACCAATCATTCACATAGAGCTTCTGCAATATCTGCATTAGCAAAGGAAGGAGTTGGTGAACAAGAAGTAATTAAGCTTTCAGGACATTCTTCTGCCCATTCTTTGAAACCATATTTACAATTAAATGAAGAACACCATTTCCAACTTATAGAGAACCTTCGAGAAAATATAAAAATAAAGAAAAGGAATCCTCAGTTTCTAACTTAAATTCACGAATCTGCTAAAGTGGGTACTTGTGAATTGTTGCCGATAAAGTGAAGTGAATTTTCAAATATGTAGGGCATTATAATAGTATAAAACCATTATCTTGACATCTATTGATAACACGCTTTACAGAAAATTGTGATTAAGTGAATAACTACAAAATCGACATGATTTTTTGTCAATATGAATTTTGGTTTGTGGTTGGTGGTGGAGATGTCGCTATTATCACCTTCTTAGCATTCCCTTCGCTGGGGTAAACGTATTAACGTGATATCAGTGCTATCTCCAGTCCAAAATTATTCTATCTCTGGACGGATGATACCTACCTTGTACTGATGAGGCGCAAGATACGCCGAAACTGATTTACAGGTGATATTGTCCATTCTGAATACAAACCAGAATAGTTGGTTATATTGTAAAGATAGAGGAGACTTTTGTGGATACCATGTATTTTCAAAAATTTTCATTACAAAACAACTGAGCTAAAATTCAGCGTACATCTCATATGTGAGAAAATTCAATTTTATGAGATATGGTGCTATTAAGGAGAAATAACTTGAATAACTAAAAAATTAGTAACTTTTTTGAGTAAGTAATTGATATAGTCAACTTCCAAATTGGTTGTTTTTCCATTAAAATTAATAATGTACCCCTAATGACGAAGTAAAGTGAACATTACATATTTTTTGTTACTACGAGGGTAGTTAGATATGATTTTTTGATGAATAAACATGATTTTTTTGGTAAATAAAAATTATTTTGTAAAAAAGATTTTTTATTATTATCAGTTTTATGTTTAGTAAAAATATATACATAAACAATATACAAGGTTCAAAAGAAAATTCATTAAAAATTACAGATGCTTTATAGACTTTTTCAAAAAAAAACAAGATGCTTGACAAAAATGTTACCGTTTCCACTAAAATTTCTATAATATTTCATTTCCAAAAAAAAAATTCACCAGAGCTTATGAGAGTAACCACCTGGTGGAATTCTGTGGGTCGAGGGAGTCTCTTCGGGAGTGTAACCCAATCCTAATAGAGGGTTTCCATCTAGAAAAAAAAAACACCTTGTTTTTATAGCCTAGTCAAAGTACACAAAATATCCGTAACAAGGTTCCCACTCTCCCCCACCCCTTATTTGAAGAGATAGACTTAAAATATGCAGAATTTGTCGAGGAATCTGATTATAATATTTAATATGCTCTTTAATTGAGTAAATTTTGAAAAAATTTGCATTTTAAAAATGTAACTGTCAAATACGCCCTCTAGGGGTGGACCCACAATGCTGAAAATAATTTCCAGGCGTTTCTCGAGGCCACTTTTGTCATGAAAATTTTTTTCCCGAACCTGTGCTATTATAATCCACTCCTGAGATATGGCCGACGTCCGTTTCAATTTTCATTTTTTTAATTTTACGATAGTAAATAAACAATGAAATTTACAAAAAAATTTCTGTATGAAATTTGTTCCAAAATGGGGTATCTAAAAATGCAATGAAAAAAAAAGTTTTTTTTTTAAATTTTTTTAATGTACTATCATCGATTTTCCACGTAAACCTCTACTAAAAAGTCGTAAAAGTAAAAGTAAAGTAAAGTCAAATTCTATAAAATCACCAATTTTTAAAAATTTTCCAGATAAAACTATCAAATGACTGTACTATTAGTCAATAATCACGTCATAAGGGACAATCTGTATTACAATTTCTTACCCAATCTTTTTTTTCCTTTAAATTTGTATTCATCGTTAGAATTCAATCCGGTGCCGGTTAAAGGATTCCTAAGCGAACTTGTCGGTCTTTTGACATCGTGGTAACTATCTTTATCCCTCATCCTGTCTCTTGTCGATAACTGATCTGATAGAGGCTCCGCCATTTGTCCAAATGGAAAAACGTTGCTACTGGGTACTTTTTGTACCTTGCGGTACACCTAAAAATACGTAAAGTCTGTTAATTCTAACTTCTAACTAAAACCCTGTTAAACCTATTCAAGTGTGCAATCTGTGGAATTGGAGTTTAACAGGAATAAACTGGTTCCATCTTATTTCATACCTGATTCCAGACCACTTCTTTAAAAAATAACAGAGAAAAAGAAAAAATCCGGAAATTCCAACACATCCAGAACGTGAGGATCAGGTGGGAAGAACAAAGAAGAGGAAAAGGGCCGACGCAGTGCTACAACTGCCAAGGCTTCCACTACGGACAGACGACGTGTAACGTAAACACGAAATGCTTGAAGTGCGGAGGACCACACCGATCCAAAGACTGCCCACGACCGAAGACCAAGCCGGCCACCTGCGCAAACTGCCAGGGAGAACACCCGGCAAACTACAAAGGATGTCCAAAAGCCCCAAACAACCAGAAGACAAGGACAACTGCAACAGCTATAAAGAAGACAGCAGTCAGCTACGCCCAAGCCGCAGCTAACAAGAAAACAACAACGACGACAACAACAAAACAACAGATCCTCGAACAGGTGATAAAGCTATTAGCTTAGCTAATGGCTTAAAGTTGCTTGTGAGAGATCGGAAGAAAAGAAGACACACTCTATAAGGGTGTTTTCAGCCGAAATTTCCGGCTGAGGACGCGCTTTGTAGAGGCAGCGCAAACACACACAACGTAAGACACACACACAACGGAAGACCGCCGAAGAAAAAACCACCGAGGTTACATGGCCAAAGAGAAGACGGCTCGCCCCCAGCTGCTAGCCCTTTTAGCTAGGGACGAGCTGTACGCCGAAACGCGAACTACGATGATGAGACCCATCGGATAAGATGGGGGGAAGTGGTGCAAGTCCTCCCCGGAGATGTACCTCGCTTAGAGAGGAAATATCAACAATGGATTCTTATAGCAAGCGTTCGAAATGTGCTCCGTCTACTTCCTTACAGTAATACATCCTATTAGTGAACTCTTGTACTCGTTCGAATGTGTCAGCTGAAATTGCATTGCATTCTTCAATAATTATTTCTTTCAAAACGCCAATGCTTTCTGGTGACGTAGTATAAACCTTGGATTTCAAGTACCCCCATAAAAAAATCCAATGTTCCTTATCCTTCCAGCTTAACGCACCAGTTTCCTTGTATTCTGTTATGCGCTTGTACTTTAGATTTAAGTACATTATTTTCTCATTTCGAGAGAAATTTGTTGGTCTGTTCCTCTTTCCGCTCATATTGAATACTCCAACCTTTTGTTTCTTCTTCTTCTCCAATTTTGTTGGGCTCGGTATTACCATGCACCCAGTGTCGTGATGAGGGCACCACTTCTTCTTTGTTGGAAAATACGAATATTTGTTAATTTAATGTATTCCACTGGAAATTTAGAACAAACCAATTATAAATGCAGGAATTATAATTTCAAGTTGCTGCACACTAAAAAGTCCATTAAAGCTCGCATAGACACCGTCCATAAATTTCAATAAGTCTGCTTACTCTCGCCGGAACCTAAAATCGTCCCCTCCTGTCCTCGCGCATCCATTGCCCTGCCGGTTTGCCACGAGTGCCCACCGGGTGGGCTAGCTAGTTTAACAGAGTGTCTTCAATTGAATAGTTCGCAGTGTCGATACGAGTTCTACTGAGTTTTATTTGAACCTAGTTTTTTGAGCATTAAGTACTGTAATAATGGCTTCTCACCAATCTTATTGCTCTGTTGAGTGTTGTGGTACCAGTATTCGTGGCAATATTTCATTTTTTCGATGCCCCAAAGATACTTCAAGGTAATGTATCATACAAATATTTTAATTATACCTATAGGATAAAATGTTTGGAATTCGTAACGTATAATTTGACTTTGATACTATTTTATATATAATGTCCGAATTATATTTCACAGGTGTCAGCAGTGGAAGGAGGCTTTAGGTTTTATTGGAGAACTCGTTCAAAAATATCGAAAGTTTCCAAGAAAAAAATTACGAAAATATTTCACCAGTTATAAAAATAGAGTCAACAGGAAATGCACTGGTCTATGTTGGTGGATATTTTTTACGTAGATGTCTCTTTCAACATTCTTGTGATGTTTGTTCTCAATATTGTTCAGTATCTGAAAGAGACGAATCAACTTCATTTTGTAAGCTCAAAGCTTACAACAATAGTAAAAATATATTTGGTGTCTTAAACAGTCCCTCCAAATGATTTTTCAGAGTACCTAATACGTTTAGAGGATATATTTGTTTCAAATTTTAACAATTATTGTATATAAGATGGTGTAGGAAACATATTTTTGAAAGAATATTCAAATGTAGGATTCACCCACCCATTATGCAATTTTCCAAAAGAATATATTATTTACTTTCATTGTATACAAGAGTTCGAATCTACTACACACTGAAATTTGCAAACAGACAAGTGAAATCTCAATGTATAAATAAAGAATATCCAAAATTGAAAATTTTAAAAAATTTGTAAATATTTAAACTATGTTAAATATGTAAATGTATATTATGATATGTGCGTTTTTTAACATTTTTTTTAATATATTGTAAAGTTATCTGAAAACAGTTGGTTTCATTTACAAAGAAATAAATATTTATAAATATTAAATATGATCAATATTTAACGCCTGTCCCTCGTAGACATACTTCAGAGTAAACATATTGATCACGGTGCCGATTGACCCCCGTATAACACATTTTTGCTGTTATCTGCATGATTTACGACCGATGACAAAAAACGCAGTACATTTCAACAACTTCAAAGGAGTTACCAGACTTATTGAAATTTATGGACGGTGGCATAGAGGTTAAGCATGTGGAGTGTTATGGAAACAGGACCGGTGTTAATACTGCCAAGCAAGACTTTATACTTATTCACTTCACAGTCTAGGAATATATGATTGACATCCCCCTCTTTACCACAGGTGCAATAAGGATCTTCCTTCACTCCAATACGATGTAGGTGCACTGGGGAGCAGCAATGCCCGCTTCGAAGTCTGCACATCACAGTGACGAAGGCTCTCGAACTGTTTTTAAGAAATTTAAACCATGGGTAATTCTCCAAACATAAATATCCAATAGTTGTCATATTTGACACCACTATTACCAACAAAATTGCTATTTTTCAAATTATTCCTAAATGTCAAGATACCAACTTACACATGTGTGGGTACTAAGACTACTAAGTACTAAGTACTAACCAGTACCTTAATTACAAATGGCGCAAAACACTTCACTTTTAATCAATGGTCAAAGTTAATCATGAGTTACTAAAGCCAAAATATAACTGCAATCGGTGCAAACAGCAGTAGGATCTTATTCCTACCCAACTACACTGCACTGTCACGACAAATATATCACTTCTAAATATATTTGAATTGTAATGGTAATAGGATTCTATTGTAATCCCTATTTGCGGCTCACTATACAGGAAGAATCGAAGCGAAAGTTGCCAGCTGAACACTTATTTACATAAAGAACCGCTTAAAATTCTGTTTAATTCTTTGAATCACCCTGAAGTGTTTCAGACACGTTTTTGAATTTGTAATGCTATCAATATGATGAAAATACACTATAGTTTCCTTAAAAACAACTCTATCTCTTTCCGTTCTCAATATCCCAGTATCCAATTTGGAACACACTGTACAGTTTAGGTAATATTTTTATGCCAATTAAACTTTTAGTCAATAATTTTTAAAACTAAACAGTTTTTTAGAAAAATTTTGACACTGGCAACTTCTTCTATAAACTAGAAAAATAAAACGTTTACCTTTCTTGATGGTGAACCATTTACTGAGAATATCGAAGAGGCAATCGTAGTTTCGTCTTTCAATGAAAAAATATCGCTTTGATTTCTATTAATTTTTTCTGAAACGAAACCACTGCTAGCGGATCCTACTCGTCTTTTTTCAATGTTCGTCTTTGTGATACTTCTTAGCGATGCAGGTACGTCCTCGATCGTACTATCGTTCGAAACATTTCTCGATGCACTTTCTTCCGTTTTCTCATTTGGACTCTCTGATGTTACCGGCTCTGCCTAAATTTAAAAGTTAATCAGTACAAGGTAGACCAGTGGCGTATATAGAATGGAAATATTGAAACACACTGAAACAATTACATTTCAGTTCATTTTATAACTCCGAAAAAACTATACCCTCACCTCACCTACCACGCGTGCCGAAAAGTGCACCGAAAGCCCAGAAGAAAAGTGTACGGAAATACTTTGTAACACGCATATCAATTGATTCAAAAATCCCCTTCTTGAATCACCTTCTCCCATTTTCGAAAAATATCCAACACACAATACTCGCATATCAAGTGATTCAAGAAGGGGAACGGCTAATCCAGTGATTATATTCCCTTCACCTTCTTGAATAACCTAGTGTGCATTAAAATGCATTCATTACTAAAGCAGTGCGATCAACATTTCTTGTTCGATGTCAAACTTTTCTTTCTTTCTCTTATCCTTATGCCTTCTCAGGCGTCGGATTGGAGTTCTTCCTGAACCCATGATTTCCATTCTTTTCTGTCCCTGGCTAATGCCTTTCTCTCTACCAATGACTTTCCTTGGTTTTTTCCAATTTCTTCAATCTGGTGTATCCATTTCCTCCTGGGTCTTCCTCTTTGTCTTTTTCTTGATATTCCCATTTCCATTACATTTCTCGCTATTCTATCTTGCTTCATTCTTACTAGGTGGCCAAACCAGTTCAATTTTTTCTTTTTAATATTTGATATTATTGGGTCTTGATTAGTTATGCTTCTGATTTCTTCGTTCCTTACTTTGTCCCATTTCGTTTTTCCTGCTATTCTCCTTAAATATTTCATTTCCATTGCATTTATTTTTGTTTCATGTTTTTTCTGCAGTACCCAGTTCTCACTGGCATAAGTTATAGTTGGTACTGTAATTTTGTTGTATATTTCCATCTTTGTATTTATATCAATGTATTTATGGCTTAGTAATGTTCGATTTAAGGAATAATACACATAGATTCAAAAGTTTTGCATCACCTTCTTCGGATGCGAAGGAATTTTTTTGCGATAACAATTTTTTGTTGGCGTGTTAATTAATGTTTACCATTTCAATATGTTCCATATTTTTTGCAATATACAGATGTTTACAGTTTTTTT
>CAJUYI010000639.1:48233-70717 GCA_910591695.1 Galerucella pusilla | reverse complement strand
GCGAGTTGATTGTCGAAAATCATAAAATCGTTTTTTTCGCATTTTCGATTATAAAGTCAATTTTGACCATGTTCCCCCAATTTTAGAAAAAAATAAATGTTATATTCGTGTTCAGCACCCTCGAAAATATAAAGATAGACTGTTCTTAGCGACTAGAACGAGGTTGGTCGGTTTTTCATTTTCTAAACGACTATTTGGGGGTGTCCCGCTCCTCTAGAAGAAATACATTCCCCTCGAGGTTCTTCCATTTAAAATAAGTGTAATTAAAATTTTCAATATAACAGAAAATATTTTTCACTATTCAAGTTTTCAAGTTTTTTTATTATTTCTATAGTAAAGTACATATTGATAATAAAGTGATATTTGTAGTTATAAACGCACATAAAGACACCTAATTGAGCATTTAACCTAGGCATGTCTGCCTGTTTTGTTACTACTCAATCTGGTAGTATTTACTCTGTACGTTTTATCTTTAAATAGCTAAATATTGAATACATAAAAATAAGATGAACAAACAAAACAAAAAACTAAATTACAGTGCAATTAAAGTTATGAGACGAACAAATGTAGACAATTAATAAAACTAAATAATGGATAATAAAAAGAAGACAATACTCACGCAAGGAAGTAGTAGACAAGACAATGAACAATACCAATAGTGTGTATGTTATTAACCCTTGAGAAATCGGGTGATTGCAAATTACTTGAAGAGTCGGGTGGGGTCTGTGAGACCCAGTTTTTATTTTGCAGAATATATTATAAAATAATAAAATAAAACTATTTTATACGCAAAATATCTTTTTTTATTTCATTTTTAATACATCTTAGCTATTTTGAATCCAACAATAAAATTAAAAACGTTTCTTAATAAAATACAAAAAATAGGTTAACAAAAATGCACTTTTCTTACATTTAGTAGAAAAAACCCTAATCCTCACTTCAATTTTCAATGCATTCTTCGCACATCGGACGAACATGTTCTAAGCATAGCCATTTTTGACATTTGACACAAAAATATTTTGTTTTTCGATCTGGGCAGTAAGCGCAACGACCTCGTGTATTTGGACGTGGAAGCTACAAAAGTTACTTAAATGGTCGGGTGGGGTCTGACAGACCAAACATGCAAATAACTAGCGAACTATTGGACACTAACGCACACACCTTGGTTCACTAATACTCGACCTTCGGACGAAAAGGTACTGACAATTGCGACGCGCTCCGATATAAAACAAGAGTGGTGTACGAGAACGAAATGGCTGCTGGTCCCACAGACCCAACCCGACCACTCAAGGGTTAAGCCATTATATCAAATATTTCATTTGGGTTAGTTATCAGATGATTTTTCAAGTCAATTTGGAATTTCTATATTTTTTTTATTTGTCATGACTATGTCTGACACTTCTGTCAAATTTACTGACAGCACAAAAGTTTATACAACAGTCGATTAAATTCAAGGCAACTAGATACTAATTACGTAGCTAAAAAAATGTTAAAATGAAAACCTCATTTAAACAAATTGGTCATTTACGCACGCTTTTGGGTGTTATAATGAAAGTCCCATTCAAAAAGCGTTGTTCATTTACGCATGCTTTTTAACGTATGTATAATGTATGATTTTACACATTTTTTTGGTTCGTAAATGACTAATTTTGAAGGTGGTCGTAGATAAATATTAATTTTAACACTATATCATAAATAGCTATTTTAGTTTTCCTCTAATAAAAATGAACGACACGCGCAATTTTTGGAGTCAAAAAAGACTGTCACAGTATAGGCACTGTATATAGAATTGCGGCATATAAGCGATTGTATTACGAAAACCATAAACCCGTCTCAGTTTAAGTAGGATAGGCGACAACTTTTTTTTTCAGCGTCTTCCAAGTCCGGTAAAAATAATTATGTTTAAGTCGACTTAACTGAAACGGCACGCCGCGCCGTTTATCCAATATTGTACATGTCGAGTGTCGAGTGTAGAGTAGAAAATCATCAGTTGAAGAATCGACTGAGTCGAGAGTCGAGTGAGTTACTGAGTTGATCACAGTCACAAATGCGAATTGCAAGAGATAAGTTCATCGGTCGGTGTTAATAATGTGGTTGAATTAAAAAAGTGAATCACACATTAAACTCATTGTTTTGTTTGTGTTTCCATAGTGTTTTTTGTAATATTATTGTATTTTAGTGCACAGTTCTTTTTCCTCCGAATAAGGTAAATAGTTTAAACATAATTTTTTTTATAACAATCATAATATAGATAACGTAATTATTATTATATTATAATGAACAATGCTTGTTGTTGATAAAAATTTACTATAATACAATTTTTATGATTAAAAGTGAGGTTATAATGTTGTAGTATTAATTTTAATATTGTCAAATAAGTAAATTTACTCCTGACGATGCAAATGTTATTTGTGATACTGATCGAGTAATGTGAGATATATATC
Organism: Galerucella pusilla; assembly: GCA_910591695.1. Classification (NCBI taxonomy): domain Eukaryota; kingdom Metazoa; phylum Arthropoda; class Insecta; order Coleoptera; family Chrysomelidae; genus Galerucella; species Galerucella pusilla. The sequence continues at coordinate 68,273 of CAJUYI010000639.1, read as the reverse complement.
TGTAGTGGAATTTGTTATTTAATGATTTTATTAGTAAAAGATTCCACGTATAGTTTGTCTCGAAGTATATCGTCTTTACTTTTGGCGGCAATCATAAAATTAATGGGCCAATTGCAATAAATTATATTTTTTGTGTGTCTGTTTTGGAAGCCGCACTGCAGTCTATTGGCTTATTGTACTCTACACCCACATTTATTCCACCCATCCAGTTATCCCCCTACCTTCGAGTAGACGATATAGGTCCATTGGATGTGTGCATAAGATCAGTGGCGGCGCTAGCCGCCGCGGGGCCCTGTGCGAGGTGATATTAGGGGGGGCCCTTCTGTTGCCTAGATGGAATGATAATATTCACTCGCTCAGTGAATATATTCTCTGGTATCATACTATCCAGACCCATCTGAAAGTTTGGTTCGTCTAGTATTGTCCCAGTTATATCGGTATGTCCCCCACGAACATTGTTCGGGGTCCACATGCCTCTCGATTTCAGTCTAAGAATCGCCATCATCGCCTCTGCCCTAACAAAAAGTTCCAGAGGAGGGAGGCCTATAAGGGCTTCCATTGATGACGTGCCCGTGCTGTTCATTGCCCCGGTAATACCGAGGAGAGCTTGTCTTTGGATTGTAGCCAATTTGTTCTCTACTGAGGACACTTCTGTCCTTCTCCACCAGACTACCGTTCCATAGGTGACCGTAGGCCTAATCACTGTTGTGTAAAGCCAGTGTACCACCTCAGGTCTTATTCCCCATGTTAAAATCAGTTATTTTAACATCATGTGACGTCGTTCGCTTCTTTCAATTTTCCTTTGATGCTCCCCTGTATATTCAACTATCCTAGTTGAGTGCAAGAGTTTCAATTCCCCTTTTTCTCTTCAAATTTCGGTAATCTCCGCCTACCCGGAGAAACTCGAAAAGCAACGTAACCGCCGTGGCCCCACCTTCGCAAAAAGTTCCCAAAAAACGTTCTCTTTTTCCTTTGGGCTTTTGCCTAGGAAGCATCTTGTGAAATGTAATTGTGATAAAACGCCAACTTTCCATGCCTCATGGATTTAAAAATGATCTATCGTTACAGTAATTAAAGCCAGTGTTAGTGTTCATAAATTGTATCAAGGTAACAAAAACAAATTTATTTCTGCTATTGTAACCCTCTATCAATACGCATCACGTTTGCCGAAAACGCGGCAAAGTAACCTGCCGTTAAAGGAAGCTCTTCACGGCGTTGCCTAGTTCACGAAACCGTATAATTTGTAGCTATCGTAAAAATCTCTTAGACTATTATATTGTCTTACTATTTGCATAATTTGTAATTTGTCTATATCTGTAAACACTCGTTATTATGTGTTTGCGTTCGCGCTTTATATTTCAAACCGGCATGTGCGCGTTTCGACTCTGAACTTTTCATAAATAAGTATTTCTATTTCATTAATATACTTAGTTGTTAATATTACTAGAATTTTATTTAAACCCGCTTTCCCTGATTACAGGGTGGTCCTTCGAATATTTTAAGACTAATTAAACCGCGATTAAACATGTGTAGGATCCTTTGTTGAACCTAGCTTTTCCACTTTTAAAATTAATAATATTAAAGTCCACTCTCATTTTAATCCTTCACATAGTTTTTTGGTCCTTCGAGCCGGATGTTGATTCACGTCAAAATGACACATTTCGACATATCTCATAAAGTTTGAACTTTTTCTACAATACTTAGACTTTCAGTTTGTTCGAAAAAAAAAAAAAGAAAATTAACTTATAAATACGGTTGGAAAAGACTTTGAAAAAATTAATTAGTGAACTTTTATCTGTTGTGTTACCTTCATAAAGTGCGTCGTGCTACTCGTGTTCATACGAATTTATAGAAATTACCGAAAACTCATAATTTCACTTACGCTTGGCAACGCCGCACCGTGGGAGCACCGCTTTTCTGTGTTTGCAGCGAAAGCTTTCGGATTTCCTCACAGCAACCCAGCAACAATGAAACAAAAGGTTATGATGGTGCCGCCCATCTGCCGCTCGACTTTGCACTTTTATTGAGGATAGACCTTTTTGTATTTTTTTATTGCATGTTTTGGTTTCACAGGATTATGTTGTAAACCCATTTTAAAATATTTACATTTTAACGATTCTGATCTAACTATCATTTATTATATATATTTTGTATTTGGAATTTTGTTTTTGCATTTAGGTAGATATCTACTAAACTAAAGGTAGAGGTATTTGTATTTTTGGCATATGCCAGTAAAATTTCGCAGTGGTTTATACAGTGTGTCTACTTAAGTTGGACTCATATGGGAAACTTTTTTATTATTGCTTTTAGGAAAAAAAGTTATTCCTCATAAAAAGTTCTGCATTATCTAAAACCTTAAATGCAATTATTAGATATTTCTTATTTTGAGCCGTATACGAGGTTTGTCAAAAAATATTAATCTTACTGAAGAGTAAAGTACCTTTATTTTTTACAATACAAAAAAATGGTAAGAAGTAAAGTTGCTTAAAATTAAAAGTTATATTCAAATATGCAATTACAGCTATTTAACATGAAAATTAAGATTTGGTGATTATTTACTATTCATTCCGTATTAATTATTCTGGCTTGGTACAATTTAATGTAATCTAGGATGCTCTGTCATGAAGTATTTGACAGCGAATGTCAGAATGGGTTAGTTTTTATTAAATTACAGTAAACAAATAGAAAGGTTATCATATTTTTAACAGAGAAGAGGGATAAAGTCAGTATTGAAATTTACGATTACAAATATTTTATAATGTAAAACGTAAATAATCACCAAATCTTAATTTTCATGCTAAATAGCTGTAATTGCATATTTGAATATAACTTTTAATTTTAAACAATTTTACTTCTTACAATTTTTCTGTATTGTAAAAAATAAAGGTACTTTACTCTTGAGTAAGATTAATATTTTTTGACAAACCTCGTATACGGCTCAAAATAAGAAATATCTAATGATTGCATTTTGGGTTTTAGATAATGCAGAACTTTTTATGAGGAATAACTTTTTTTCCTAAAACCCATAATAAAAAAGTTTCCCATATGAGTCCAACTTAAGTAGACACACTGTATATTTATTGATATTTGTACCACATTTCTTTCATCTTTTTTAAAGTTGATTTCGAAAAGTTTTAATAACGTTCGCTTTCTATTAAATGTACAGTGTTTGTATTATACAGTGTGTCTCTAATAATTTATATTCATCGCAAGTTTTTTCGTTTCGCAATTTCAAAACAAAACATAGTATTGTTTGGTTTACAATTTCTTTATTTCTCATTCTCATCTGATTTTATCTCGGAAATGTCTCATCTATTGTATATGCCTATATATATTTTGAATTTACTATAAATTTGTAAATGTACATTGATCATCGTCTTTGCGTTCGAGCTAGCTATTAATTCGTAGCAAAATGGCAACTTCTTTATCTCATCTAAAAAATAAACGAACGGGAACAAAATCACAACTCTCTCGAATCGAATCGTTTGTCGCTAACCTCACAGGTGTGGAGGAAAATTATTTGCTACAAGTTAAATTGAATAATTTGCTCGGTCACTATGACAATTATCAGACAACTCAGTTAGAAATCTTAGCACTCTCTTCCACTGAAGAAAATTTATCGGATAGTGGAACCGCGGAGGATCTGGTAGCAGATCGATTTGAGGCTTGTATTGCCAAACTTACTTCCTTAATTGACAAATATAATAAAACTATAAACAATGCACCGGAAAACGCCAATGTCGTACTCCCTAAAATTTTTTTGATCTTTTTACGGCTCTTGTTTTAAATAATCACAAACTTCAGAGCAATAGTGAAAAACTGTACTACTTAAAAAGTCTTCTACGTGGCCAACCGCTCGAATTGATAGACAGCTTAAACGTCACCAATCAAAATTTACCTGTCGCTATACAGATTTTGAAAAATGCATATGAGGATAACTCCAAATTATTACATACGATTTTTTCTGATTTAGTTGATCAGAAACCTTTATCTAAGAGTAATGCTTCGGGTCTAAAGGATTTTTACATAGCCGCAAAAAAAAGCTTGGATCTTATCAAAAATCTAGGTCTTAATGATAAAGAGAACTTCGAAACACTCATAGTCTTTTTACTAGAACAAAAATTAGATTTTCAATCTAGACGTGCTTTTGAAGGTGAACGCAAATCGGACACTCTTTCAACAATTGATTCATTCTTCGAATTTGTGAAAAAACGGTTTACAGTCTTGGAAAATTTAAATGTATTTGAAACTGGCTCTAAAAAAGAAACCAAAGGGTTTGAAAATAAATGTAAAGTTAATATGCACAATAGTGTGGGGGATAAAACAAACAATCCTTCTACTTCTTACCATAAAAATAATTCTTCTACTTTAACTACAAATCGGCACAATTGTACATATTGTTCTGAAAAACCCACACTCTCTATAAATGCAATAAATTTTTAGCATTAAATCCTTCTGATAGATATAAATTCGCTAAGGCTAGTAAACTTTGCTTAAACTGTCTCAGCTCTCAACATATATTTTCCTCTTGTAAATCTTTGCATAGATGTTTGAGTTGTGGTAAATCGCACCATACGCTTTTGCATTTTGAAAATGGACCCCACTCTCGACCGATGCCAAATAATTCAAATTCCTCATCCACTAGGAACCATTCACTTCCCTCTCGTGACTCAGGAAACAATCCTAACTATGCTCGTTCTTCTTATTTGAATAGTAACTTGTCGATAATTGATTCGAATGTAAATCATTCTAACACTCCAACAAATACCTCTCAAGCTTCTTTGTCAGCAACAAGTCTCACAAATCTAATGGTTTTATTACCCACCGCATTAGTGAATGTCCATTGCGGTAATGGTCAAGTTAGAATCGCTAGATTACTTTTAGACTCCGCCTCGCAAATCAGTGTGATCAAAAAATCTTATGCTGATCGTTTAAATCTGCCTTACCAAATTCGAAATGTGAATATATCGGGCCTTGGCAACAGTAATTGTAGTCACACTACAAATGTTATTGATATCGTATTCAGTTCCATAGTCGAACCTTCCAAAGTTTTCAACCTCTCATGCTCAGTTATCGAAAATATCACCTGTAAACTGTAAAGTTCGCAATATCTCCAGAGAAATTCAAGTTACCATCGCATGTCAAACTAGATTTAGCTGACCCCTCGTTTTTCTCGCCGGGAGAAATACATATATTAGTAGGGGCAGACTTATATTTTAATTTATTAAAGAGTGGAATAGTTAGTATGGGCGCTAATTTACCAACACTTTTAAATACGCACTTAGGCTATGTTATAGCGGGTCCCGTCCCCGAACATAGAGTTAGTCATTTCAATCAAAATGTTCTATCCTTTCTGACTATAAACAAGGATGACGAATCTGAAGGAAATAATTTGAATAAATTAGTTGAAAAATTTTGGGAGATAGAGGAAATACCTGAGAAGCAGGGTCTCTCAATTAATGATGAAATAGCTGAAAAATTATTTTCAGAAACTACTACAATTTTACCCTCTGGTAGATATCAAGTTGATATGCCTATGTTACCAGACAATAATAGAAAACTAGGGCATTCCCTTTCAATAGCCAAAAGACGTTTTTCTCACCTTGAAAATAAATTTATCAAAAATGTAGAATTTTTTGAAACATATAAACAAGTCTTGTTTGATTACATTTTGTTAGACCACGCTAGAGTGGTACCTTTGTCCTTATTTTGTAACGTATCCAAGGAAATTAAATATTTTGCTCCTCATCGAGCAGTCGTGCGTAGTGAATCAGTGTCTTCTAAATTTCGTATAGTATTCGATTTTTCTGCTCGATCGGATTCTGGAATGTCTCTTAATGACCTCACTCTCAAGGGATACCAAGTCCAGGATAACTTGTTCGGTTTGTTCTCTGTGCGGACATCCAGATGATGTACCGCATGATAGATATTAATCCTGCTCAGCGTCACTTGCAGAATGTGCTTTGGCGTGATAGCCCTACTGATTCATTCAAGTGTATTGAACTTTCTCGGCTTAGTTTTGGCCAAAATTGTGCTCCTTTCCTCGCAACTCGAGTGCTCAAGGATATCGCTGAAAGAAACTCGTCTTATTCATTAGCTAAAGCTGCAATTCTTTCGCAAACATACATGGACGACATCCTCGCTGGAGTCTCCGACTTTAATCAATTACAAACTCTCTATTCCGAACTGAATACTGTTCTTAATAAGCATGGATTTCACTTACATAAGTGGCACTCTAATTCCTTTGAATTTCTCGAAACGCTCTCGCTAGAACAGAATCTAGAATTAGACCTTAACTTGGAAAACTCGCATTGCAAAATTCTCGGTCTCAAATGGAACTCTTCCACGGACATGCTGCAAATTCGTTCATCTCCTTTGCCTAATTTTTCTTACCTTACCAAGAGAATAATCTTGTCCATTATCAGTAGTACTTTTGATCCTATTGGTATCGTAAATCCTCTGATCTTATTTGGAAAATTAATCATGCAATCCATCTGGCAACTCAATCTTGGATGGGACGCCCCTATTGAAGATACAAATGTATTGAGACAGTGGCAATCATTTGTTTCAAAACTCTCTGAAATTTCGCAATTTTCGATTCCTCGGCTGCTAGTCGAAAACAAACAAATTAGCAGCATTTCTCTTCACGGGTTTTGTGACGCTAGTCAATCAGCGTATGGTTGCTGCGTCTATTTAATTGCCTTTTATTCTGACGGTTCCCTCTCGTCCCGCTTAATTACCTCTAAATCCAAAGTAAATCCTCTAAGAAATAAACTCACTGTTCCCAAGCTTGAGCTCAGTGCCATGGTTCTTCTTTCAAGACTTACGCTTAAACTACTAAACATTTTTTCATCCACTTATCAATTTTCTTCGGTTAATCTTTGGTCTGATTCCCTCATCGCGTTAAGCTGGGTGAGGCGTACGGCGAGTGAGTTTCCCCCTTTCGTGTCCCGACGTGTTCAAGTTATTCAACAGAATAGCATGGGGTGCATCTGGCGACACATTCGATCTTAGGACAATCCTGCAGATATTCTTTCTCGAGGAAAGTTTACACCTGATGTCTGGCAATTTTGGAGCCATGGTCCAAACTTCCTACGCGAAACTAATGAATTTGATTCACTTGATACTTTTACACCTTTAGATAATTTACCCGAAACTAAAAAAGTCACTTTGATTGCTTCAAAACATAACAAAAATACATTGAAAGAAATGTTTTCCGAAATTTCTAAATTTTTGAAATTACAAAGATCCCTTGCTTATATTTTTAGGTTTGTACACAACACAAAAAAGGGTAATCGTAAAATAGCTGGACCCTTATCTGCAAAGGAAATTCAAAATTCTCACGATTTTATTATAAAGCAAATTCAACTGGAACATTTTTCCCCAGGTTTTTCCCATAACTCTTCTGCATTGCCAAAATAGTCTGGTTGCCCTGGTAGTAGTTCTTTCCAGGTGTGCCCTCCAATTCAATTTAGAGTCCAGGGCTATATATCAGTCAAGTTGTTAATCGTGATGAACTTCAATGCCCTAAGTATTCCGCTTTGGTTGAGTTGGCCTTCTTCCTTGCTTTTCTTGTCTGCTTCCTCCACAACATTTGGAGATATTTTTAGTTCTTCAAACAATTCTAGTCCATCTATGTCACGTTGGTTCCCGTCGATAAGAGCAGTTTGCAATGATTTAAAAGTTCTTTGTCTGGCATTGACGACACATTCAATACGTTGTACAAAAACCCAAAAATGTTTTCCTGTTGCTTCAGGGCTTCAAATCGTGGCTCACAGCTGACACGTATTGTTCTCTTTCGTCGCTAGTTCATGAGCCTCGTCAGTTGCTTCATAGTCAAACATTTTCTTCTTTCGTCTAATTCTTGGAGACTTAAAAGTCGCGTCTGTAAGTCCAGTTTCTTCTGCCACTTCTCTAGCTGCTACCAATGCAGAGTCAAAACCATTTTCTCTGTACTGATCCAACCAGTTTAAAAATACCTTCAAATGGTGTATTGCTGCCTCTAAATTCATACTTGGCCACATTTTACTGATGGCGTGAATTTGGATTAGAATGTCATACCAAATCACCAATGAATCGATGAACTCAAACGTCGATATTTGATTCTCCAAGGACTGGCATTCGCTGATCAGGGCAAAATCAGTACTTTTCTCTCTTAAACTACTCAAAGCATCACATACTTGGTCTAGTTGGAACCTTACCGCTTTCACCGATTCAACCCTACACTCCCACCTCGTTTCTATTTATTTTTAAGTATAAAATTAAAATAACCTCAGATCCTCAGAATAGGGAAAATATTGGGTAAAACCTTCATAGCATTCTGTAAAATACTGACATATTGATAGTGCGGGGTCCTGTGCGATCGCACAGCTCGCACATGCCTGGCGCCGCCACTGCATAAGATATGAATTACGATCTCGGTCTCCATGCAACAAAGTCTGCAGCTGAGGTCCCCTGTTATATAACCCTATTTTATGCAGGTGATCTTTTACCGGGGTATGACCCGTTAAATAACCTGTAATAATGCTTATTCCTGCTGATATTCAGTAGTTCTCCGGCCCGTTTTACACATGTGTCACTTATTAAGGTTTTACTGTGTACCTGCTTTGGAGTGTTCCTCCACTGAAGTTTATGTTGGCTTTGTACCCATTTTTGTATTTGCCCTCTGACTACCTTCTTTGTGGTGAGCTGGTTCTGGTCCAACATATGCTGTTGCTGAACCTCTTCTCGCGAATTCATCAGCTTGTTCATTTCTAATGTGGTCTGCTAGTTTATTTAGTTCTTTCTGGCATTCTTCTACCAGTCTGGATGTTATCTTGTGGCTGTTTAATGCTGCAAGGGCTGCCTGGCTGTCAGTTAGTATGTTTATCCTATGAGTGTCAGTCCTATATTTGTTAATTCTGACACATTCTATGATAGCATAATAACTGCCTGAAATACAGAGATATGTTCTCCTAGTGAAAAGGAGCATCTTGTGTTTCTCATTTCACTATACACACCTGCTCCTGTCCCTTCCCCAGTCTGTGACCCGTCTGTGTACCAGGTCTCTCCTCGGGGAAGCTTCAGTCTGCTTGGGTCTTGCCAGTCCTTTCTGTGAGGTATTTCTACCTCATATTTAGGACTGGGGAGAAGTTTAGTGGCCATATAGTCTGTTTTCATATCTAAAATGGCTCCACGTATGATGTCCTTAATGGATGTGTGTCCTGATCTAACTATTTTGTTGCTCAGGTTACTTTGCTGCCTAAATAGTCTCATCCTTGCTTCCTCCCATTATCACGAGGTGTAATGGAGGAAGGCCAAATAAGGCTTCTAGTGCTGCCGTTGGCGTGCTTCTCATGCACCCTGCAACACTGAGTCAAACAAGTCTTTGCACCTTGCATCATAGCATTCTTTTTCTATGTTATTATGGGCTTAACTACTACACTGTATATCCAGTGTATCATTCGCGGACATAACCCCCATGTTTTCCCACAAGTTCGTCTTGCCATCATTAATGTGGTTTCCGATTTTGTTGCTACTTTTTCTTTTTGTATGGTCCATGTTAATCTCGAGTCAATAATCACCCCGAGATATTTAACATCCATGTCCATTGGAATCTCCGTACCTTGAAGGAATAGTGGTCCCAATCCCACCAGGTCCCTTCTTTTGACATATGGCCAAGAGCTTCTGTAGAAGAGACCGCCAGGACTATTTAAAATTATTTTAAAAAGGATCAAATTCACAAATATCTATCTTTTTGTTTTTTCTTTATCATGCATCCTTTGTTTTTTATTTTTTAATATGTGAAGACAATTTCTCTAGTATAATTTTTTTGAGGAGATCGTAAATGGTCGTATTTAGATTATTGCTGTCAAAAGCGAAGACAATATACTTTGGCCCAAACTATAAACAATTAATTTACTGATAAATAATTTTCTTTGGTATTTTGCTTTGGATGTTAACCAGAAATTTGCAAACTTCAATTGCCTTTGTATCTAAGTATTGAAGAATTCGTAGGAAGTGAAAATAATAATAATAATAAATGTATTTTCACGGGTATGTTAAGTATATTTTTTCTAAAGTAACTGAGAAATCAAAGAAAAAATTCAAAGGGCCGATTGTCAGTGATTTTGGCGGTGACAATGAGTCATTTAAAATGTTTCTTTGCTCGGGACTTTTTATAAATATAAATTTACCTTTTTTTAAATTCAAATGATTACCGTTTTGGACTAAATAACATTTTTGATAGCCCCTGTATGTAACGACATGAAAATAAATAAAAGTACTCTGAAAATAAGCTTCCACATACCCTAATTCACTGTGAAGAATTTCAAATATTTGTAAACTGTGTTTAAGATCGGCACAGAAAAAGATAAAAATAAAATAAGGACAGTATTAGAGACCGGAAACGGCTTGTAATACAAGAAACTGGAATTAGAAACGTTCTGGTGTCTTTATAAAAGGAGGCATTAGAAAATTGTTTATATAGGGTGTACCGCAATTACTTCCTATGCGGAATTTTATTAGTATTATTATTTGTTACTTTTTCTTTTTTATTCATTGCTAGCAAATTCACAGTTTCACTTCTTTTTGTATCTCAGAAGGTTGTGCTAAATTTGGCCTTCCATTCAGTGAGGTTCTAAAGTGACGAATAAATTCATTTTTTACGTATTCATAAATTCTAATGAAAAATCTTAAAACAGGTCAATTTTTATATTTGAAACTGAAACTATACGTTTTGAATAATAGTTATTTATGTATTAAGAGCGAAAAGTGAGGAATTATTGTTCGAAATCAATTGCTTGAGAACAATAATTCCACTTTTAGCTCGCAATACATATTACATTTTTTCTACAATCACTTGAATATATATTATAACTAATAAAATTGATAAATTCATACTTCTTATTTCAAGTATTTGTCAAATACTTTATAAAATTTTAAACGTATAATTATTATTGTTAATACTGTCAATGTACTTATTCTTATTCTACAATTATAGTCTGTTTCTTATTGTCTGACAGCACGCGAAAAGATCACAGATGCTAGTCAGGTAGTAAACCATAAGCGTCACCGTTCATCTAAGGAATTTATTTACTATTCAATTTTATACCCGATCTGATATATAAAGGTAATATGAATCTAAATTCGGTTAGTAGAAACAACTTGATAATTTCCAAGAAACATTACATAGGGTTCGTTGAAGGTGGTTTACTGGAGTTTCAGTTTCAGTCAACATCAACCAAAGACTATCATGAAGAAATTACTGCAGATGTTTTTGAAGAGTATTTTACACAAATGGTCGAATTAATTCCAAATAATGCTGTAATTGTTATGGACAATGCCACCTATCATTCGCGATTAACAGAAAATCTTCCATCTACCTCTTGGAGAAAAGCTGATATTAGAAACTGGTTAATCGTAAAAGATATACCATTTAAAGATGATATGTTGAAAAAAGATAAATTTCTATTTGAATATTTAATGAGACTACTGTGCTGTCAGACATTAAGAAATAAACTATAGAAAGGCCTCAGCTAGCAGGGCCATCCGGCCAGTATATACAAAATATTCAGAACGTGGCACAACAGTTGAGCACAAAAACACAAAAAAAAAATAAAAAGGTAACATCGCAATTACACTAATTATTTAAAACATTAAGAACTTAACAAAACAGCGATTTATTAGATTGTAAAAGATTTTCAGAAGACAAAAACACTCCCTAGCCAGGTTGCTCTATGATGTCACTGTCACTGTCAATACAATTATTATGTTTGCAGTATCGGTTATTATGGGCAACGAGCGTTTTGCAATTTTTTACGGTCGGCGAGCGTAAAGTAACTCTCCTCAAGAAACGTCAACTTTTCGTTGTAAATGGCTAGCGAAAAAGCCTACTTTTCAATGTGATTGTAGAAAAATGTAATTTCAATGTATTTGAATTCAGTGCTAATTTCCTGTTTAATTTTTCGCATATAGACAAACAATTTTTGTTTTTTTTTGTTAAAAAATTGATAACAATAATCAGTTATATTTTGGTTTCGTGACTCACAAATTTTTATCTCGAAATTGGCATTTTCCTTGGATAGTCATAATCATTACACAAAACGATTTGATTATTAACAAACTCACTAATTTCAGTACAAGGTGCGAGTTTTTCATCATCCGACGAATACATATTAAATTTACATTATGCTTTTAGGCTATTAGACGAGCATTATTAGTTTTATAGAAAATTTTTTGACAGTTCCAAGAACCTATAAAATTTCCTCATTTTTTATCATATATGAACAATTTCACCCCATCATGTCAACATTACACTGATTATTTTTTTCACTTGAAAAAAACTGACATTTTGGTGGTTTTAACCAATAGCAATACATTATTCTAGCCAATCATTCGGTATTATACGGATAATTCGGCTTCTTCATCGATAATACCTTGTTTACATTGAAACGTCGAAATTTTACTTTGAATTTGTCATTATTGACAACTAAAAGTTGAAACGTTAACTTTGTTGGTTAACATTTCAGATATTAAAAATGTGCAAAATCTTCACAATTTTGATTTTTTTGATTTTTTATTTTACCGCGAAATTTGAAATTTTGTACGGTCTTTAAATAAGGATGAGAAAGGTTCCGGCAGGTCTTCTCTCATCGTTTGTCGAGAAAACAACAACTGTGCAGTAATCCAAGTAATTATTTTAACTCCAGTTTACACAAAAACTAATAGGCTGCCGTAACTTTTTTAAGTACCTATCTGGATTAGGTACTGCACAGTTTCCTGGAACACAGTTCTGGAGATACCTACAGTTCCTGTGAAGAACAGTTCCCGAAAAAAAAAGTTTCTTGAAGCACAGTTTCTGAAGAGTCTTACTGTTTCTGGGACACAGGCTCTGATTTAACAAGAAATTTTTCTGAATCATAGATTCCTGAGTGGCAAACAAGCCTTTGGGTCACAGTTCCATGTTTAACTAAGAAGTTTCTCAAACACCGATAGACAGTTACATCACCAACATCATTGTCTACTTCAAACCAAACAACTATGTTATAGTGCTAAGTATTTTTTTTGTTGTATTTGCTACTAACCCATCTTTTTTTTGTAATTTTGATACTATAATTATATAAATTTTTTTTACTCTGGTAGTTTTATTTACTATGCAGAAACTTTAAGTTTTTTTTTTAAACAGATTTAAAGTTAGCTGACCATTAAATTCGATTTTCTTTCTAATTTTCTTTTAGGAAAGAAAATTAGTGGGGCCCTAAAATTACTTTTTCTATTTTTTTACTAGTTTTGCTTAAGTAAATTCTTTTCTTTATATTAATAAGGTAACAAGGCCCTGCGAACTGGCTAAGGTTACCTCCAAATTTATTGGTTAGTTAGGCAAGAGCCTGCATTATTCACTTTAACTTTTTTTTAAGTCATTCAACATCATAATTTCATCAGCGAAATTGAGCAACTTTTGTTTCGTTGGCGCTCAATTAAATCAGTGTTTCAAAGTGCTTCGAAGTTTATAAAAAAAGAGCACAAACCGATTCAGTGTCATCACCCAAGAGAATATTGAACATTTATACAAAATTCCACTCCACAATTGATGAAAAAAATAATCTTCCCTAATACAACTCGTTCTCCAAATTTCATCACATAATTTTTTATTTTCATCACTCAAACTTGTTTATTTGAGGCAAAAACATTTAGATATCAATCGGTGGTTTGTTTTCATATTTTTTCCAAATAAACAAGTTTTCGTGGAAAAGAGAAAATTATCGATAAAATTTGAAGCACTCGTGGTATTTATTACCTTTGAAAATTTTTTGACAGCTCCAATAACCAATAAAATTTCCTTATTTTTTATCATATGAACAATTTCACCCAATCATGTCAACATTACACTGATAACAGACCATGGGCTGTTTTCACGTTGATATGGACACATATTAATTTATTTCCATTTTGAATTTTAAAATATTTAATATACGGAAATGTCACGATTTGGTTGTAATACTGAGGAAAATATTATAGAATCGAACATACCAAAAAACACCGTTTACAGTAAGAAATTTGTATGGAAACCATTTATGGACTTTTGCAACCATAGAAAGTATCAATTAGATGGAAATCATTCAACTTTTCTAATTGTTCCCTTGTTAATTGCACCTTTAATAAATTGTTTTAGTTCTCTATTTTTTCTAAATCTGTCATATTTTTTGAACAATTATCAATGTCCTTGAGTTATGACTACTGAAAACAAACTTGAACATTCTTTATCGAAAACTAACACACAAATAGTACTATATCATACCACTCAAACCAACCTATGTCACACAATATAAAATATATTTTTTATTATATTATGTTTTGCATTGTTACTATAGTATACTCATTATTTTTATTTTTTTATATCTTGTTATGAATTTTTATTGTTATATCTTATCCATTTTTAAACATGACGCTTTGTTCATAAAATTGTAAAAATGTTCATGACAATAAACCTTATCTCTTGCTCTCTCTCTCTCTATCTTAAAAAACATTTTGAAAATCTCAAATTAAATTTTGATTTTTCTTCGGTCATCTGCAAGATCATGACTGCATTTTCACCTTTACAGGTAAACCTCGCCGGTATACCGGAACTTGTGTGACGAGCCTTGTTAATTCAAATTTCTTCGAAATGAACGAAATGTCAAAAGTGACATTTATACTTCTCGATCTGTTTAAAATATATTTTGCATTTTGGTGAAATTGTTTTTATGCTATTTATTACTTTTCGACGTCTGAACAGTAAGTAAATCACTTACCGACGTGTTAAACTTAGAAACCAGTAAACACAACCTACCGTCCTGACAACGGATGCTGTAAATAAACAAAAAAGATCAATCGCGCAAAAAAATTATGGAAATAATAGTAAAAATTTATCCGAACAAATTCAAGTAGATCACCAGCACTGCGAATACCAGCTTTGCATAGAATTCTAATATAGCATCGGTGGTTCAGTGGTAGAATGCTCGCCTTCCACGCGGGTGGACCGGGTTCGAAACCCGGCCGAATCATATGAATCGCTGCTTCGTAAACGAAAGAGACTCAGGAGAGAGCACACGCACGCAAGCAAGGCACATAACGAAGCAACGTAACGTAACGCTCAGATCTTTTGCGTCGCGACTCCTGGTCGCTCAAGCATAACCTGACGTAAAGAACTAAAGTTCCAATAAACGAATACATACCGCATTTATCTCAATTTTAAAGAAAACAATGAAGAAACAATAATCACATACATTTCAATCTTAAACAATTTGTAGTAAGAATTATTTATAAATATGGGCGACTGAAACCCTGGATACGATCCTGAGCACCGTATATTTCTGTCGAGAAACTGTTGACATAAATAATTTTGACGTAATTTTCTGTTAGATTTACAAATATGTACCTAAAAAAATCCGTTTACATTTCGCTTTTAATCTATGGCATATTTTGTGATTAATATATTTTAAAATTCATTATTCAAAATTATTATTTTAAAAAATTCATTAAGAGTTAACAAATTTTTATACGCACGCACTCCATTTAAGGTTTTCTTACCAAATACGTACATAGTGTTTACAATGACCACATTCCATTGTGTGCAATTTGATTACTAATTATATACCAAGTATTTCATCAAAAAGGAAACGTATTATTACGATCAGTTTTCCACTTGGATGAGTGATGAGAAAATGCATAGGGAATTTTACATTGGGGGAAATAGGCATGAAATAGGCCTAGTGCTTTTATCTGATTATATTAGTAGTAATTTTAAGGTAATTCTTTACCAATTTCTTATTTTACATATTTTCAACTATTATTACTGCTTGTAACAAAATGTTACCGAAGCGTTAGAATAATTTTTATTGTGCGAACTCTTTTATACATTTCCAAGCTTTCGGAAAACTTTGCTTCCATTTTCAAGGCTAAAATATTGCAATAGAAGAATCTAGGTAAAAAATTGAAATCCATTAAAAACTATCAACTTACTCGTAAGTGAGATTATAAACTAAAACCAAAGTAACACAAAACTACCTACATGAAAATATCTCATTTTTAAGCCATTTTAACTTTAAAATTCCTGAAAGGAAAAGTTGCCCCTTAGAGGGTTGAACAATTATTATATTATTGTGGACCTCCCTTTTTTGCTGGTTAAAAAATTAAACTCTCTTCAACCACTTCCAAGCTTTCGGATTTATTTGAATTCTTTCTCAAGGCTAAAATATGAACTACTTCTAATATTCACTGGCAAAAATTATGATTATTTAAACTTACAAACGTGCAAAGTGAGTTTGTACAAATTAAATAACTTTATCTACAACTGTCATATAACGGGTACGATTTGACACTATTTTCAGTGTCATAATGACGTATATTACCGCACGAGTGCGTTTTTGAATACATTACCACACTAGTGCGATAATAAGAATCTGGAACAATATCAATACCAGAATTAAAAATTTAACATAACACTGGAAGCTGCATTTTTAATTTCCGAAAGGAGATTGTCTTCGCTTGAACTCATTTTATAGATTTTTGTTCATTCAACTTCGACAATTTGATGACATAACTAATTTATTTTATGTCATACTAGTTCATTATTGTTTTTATTGCTTAGTTACCAACTATCTAATGTCGTACTTTATGCCCGTGCGGCATAAAGTTCACTTTATGCTCCGCGCGGGCACAAAGAGAAATAATTTTTTGTTCAACTCATTTAATAACCATGTCGTAAGCTTATTTAGACTTTTTTGGCAAGATTTACAGTTGCTTTCTTTGAGTTTTCAATAATTTCGTCAGGAATTCCAAAATCTTCGTTCATTTTGACTTCTAACTTCGACACATAAAATTTATTGTGATATTATGACATTTACGTTTATCAACATTCACCTATTAATTCAAACCGGATTTTTCAAAACATTGATTTGTATTGAGATTGGATTGCAATAACGAACTAGTATGACATGAAAGTTTGTATGTACCGCAGGCATAAACAGATGTGTATACCCTCGGGCGACTTACAAACCCTCGGGCCAGAGGCCCTCGGCTTCGTAAGACGTCGCCCTCAGGGCATAAACATCTATTTATACCCTTGGTACATAAATAACTATTATATCCACAGCTTTTTTTGTCTTTATTGCTGTGGTCACCAACTATGATTCACGGGGGATGGGTAATTTGGTCCCCGCTACCTGTGTTAATCCTTTGGTACCAGCCGATAGTCCGGCTGGTAATTTCGCCCCCAAACTAAAATATAATTATTTCTGCTTCTTGGACATTTTTAGGAATAACAGGTGTTTAGACGGATATAAAACCCTTATATTATTATAATTTGCAATCATTTGAATTATTACTTAGTTTGAGTACGTGTGAATTGTTGTGAGAAAGCAAATTATGGAGGTGAAAATTATTAAAAGTAATCGTGGCAAGGATTTACTTGTAGTTAACGGTTACAAGTTTAATTTCCACAAAAAACTGAAAACTTCAGAAGAAACTTGTTGGAAATGTACCAACAGAAAATGTAAGGCCTGTAACTATACATAAGGTGTATCAAGTGCAATATTCGTGACTAAAACTTCATCCGAACACTGTCATCTTGTCATCAACGTTAAATAGGCAAACAGTTTCTGCAGTTTGCAAGAGAAAAGCTGTTGACGATATTTCTGAAAAACCGTCAAAAATTATACGTATGGCATTGAGAGAAAATTTACCAGCGACACTAACAACCAGGGACGTCGAGTACGTTACGAAGAATATGTATAATAGTCGACGTAAGTTTATTCCAGCGCTTCCGAAAAATATTAACGATGTACATGAAATTTTGAATTCGATTGACGTAAAAACTTCGCGTGATGAACAATTCCTTTTTATTAATTGTGTGTTAAATAATATCATTGTGTTTACGTGTCTTTCAAATCTTGAAGCTCTGGGGAAAACGCAACGAATCTACATCGACGGCACATTTGATTATTGTGACAAATATTTCACGCAAATGTTTACAATTCACGGTTTTTACACGGACATTACATACCTTTAATGGTATGCCTTCTACCCAATAAAAAATCGGAAACATACGAAAGACTGTTTCTTTTGGTTCAAGATAAGTGCTCCAAAATTAATATTAACTTCGATTTTAAGGGAATAGTGTGTGATTTTGAAATGGCCATACATAAAGCCGTTCGAAAAGTTTGGCCTTCCACCCAAATCATCGGATGCAGATATCATCTCGCCCAGGCATGGTTCCGGAAAATTAAAACTATCGGTCTAGTTGTGGAATATAACGATGCGAGCAGTGATATTGGTCGGTGGTTGCACTTGACTTTTGGTCTTACTTATTTAGATCCTAATGAAGTGGGTGATTGCGTTGCGTTCGAACTATTCGAAAATGGACCAAATGACATGAGATTGGAGAAGTACGCTGATTATCTAATCGAGAATTATGTTGATGAAGAATCTCTTTTTCCACCGACAATTTGGGCCAAAAATTCGTCTGATCTCACGCGAACAACAAACGCTTGCGAAGCTTTTCACAGAACTTTTAACGATTCATTTTACAAAGAACATCCAAATATAATAACATTTCTTGAGAAATTAAATGAATTCCAAATCGAAACTTATATCAAGTTGCAAATTTGTCATTTGAAACATTATGTAAGAGACCCTAAAATAAGAAATCGTCAAAAATTTATTGAAAACCTTATAGAAAAATACAAAAACTTCATGCCATAGAGTTGAAATTAAAACCTTTAAACTATTTTCATGTTTTGATATTTCATTTCTTCTTTGAACCGAAAGCATATACCTGATTGCGGGGACGAAATTACTTGTAGGGAATTTATACCTGTCAGCCATGGGGACCAAATTACCTTTTGAAATTTCGTGACGTCATCTTTGGGGACCAAATTACCAACTCCGAATTCACGGTACCTCATTTAGGACTTGAGGTATTTCTCCAACTTTTTTCTTGAAAACTTTTCAATTTTTTGTTACTACCCGTATGTTTTTGATATTCAAATTTTTTATGTTTGATCGTTTTTAAAACGCCTTAATTTTACTTTCAGAAAACGAATCCTCGTCTCCTTCGCCCTTGGCAGGTCCCGGCCCGGGGGGTCATAAAGGTTCCTTCAAAAGTAGCAACAAACTCGCCAGACGTGCCCGATCATTCAAGGACGACTTTTTGGGAAAGATTTCGCAGATGAGAAGCCCTGTCGGTGCGGGCGGGGTGCAGAGTGTCACCCTGCGATCACAAAGCCCCAAAGGACTCACCCCTAAAGTTGATCCAGAGCAAAGATTCATCGTAAAAAGTCCAGAACAAGAACTAGACGAACTTTGGAAACAAATAAAAATAGCTCTGAAACATTTTAGGTAAGCCTAGAATCATACTGTGTATTCCAAAATTAATTCGATTTTAATTTCAGAGATGTGGTTGCAAAGCAAAAACTGGAAATGCTTCCCGGAAACGGTACTATAGTATTAGATACGGTGTGGTTGATTAATTTAGCTGTAAAATCATCAGTTGAAAGCACCAATAATGTAAAATCGGCAACTCTACGGATGTATGAAAGTGTAGCGAGGTTAATTAAATTATGCGATGACGTTCTTATTGACGACAAAAGCGCAGAATTGGATAAAGAAAACGTCAATGAAATCGTTGAGCAAGTCGAAGATGCCGTTAAGGTGAGTTGATCGATAAACTGAATAACAACAGTAATAGTTCGTATAAAAATTTGTTTAAACATCTTCTGACCATGTATGTATGTAGGTATGTATTTTGGGGTGACATTCACTGAGACCTAAAAGATCTATTGTACCCCCTTACTTCTACTTAGTTTCTTAGAAGAGTCTCAGAAACTAGTAGCTCCTTTAGTCCTATTTCCCGGACTAATTTTAGGTTTTTTTTTTACGAGCATGATTTTACTATTTAAATTTAATTATCCTTCATTGGATATGCAAAAGCAAATATTGAATCTACCCTGTTTTAGGATTAAGTCCTCTTCAGAGTTTATTTGAATTAATTTAATACAAGTGAAGTTAAAGGTCGCGGTAGGG
>CAJUYI010000639.1:30833-47769 GCA_910591695.1 Galerucella pusilla | reverse complement strand
TTATTTGAATTAATTTAATACAAGTGAAGTTAAAGGTCGCGGTAGGGTCAGCTGTGGTTGGTCACCCAAAGGATGGCCTTTTGGTTAATTTCTACAAAGTATCGCTGTTCCGAACTTTGCAGAAACCAAGAAGCAGGAAAAGTACCACAGAAAACCTGTATCCATCATCCCGGAGTGGAAGGAAATAAGGAAAAAAAATACACATACAGAGTTTTTATTGTTGGATTATTTTCAAAGTTGAGTTTCAGGTATTGAAAATACCCGAAACAATACACTAAAAAGTGCATTTGTTTTTCGGTGCTCCTTCTAGCTTGGATCGTCGTTTCTTCCTTCGCAGGTTTCCACTTCGTTCCAGCTGTTTTCGGTGCACCAATTTTAGAATGTCTGCAGGCTTCAACTTAGGTAAATGCAGGGCCGGATGCTCCCGAGTTTCATTTTCCGTCCGTCGTGCGCATGACGTCACTCAAGACCTTTTTTGTATTGCTGAGATAGCAGTTTTGTATGTTTTGCTGTATTTACGCGTTTATTTAATTAGTTACAAAAAAAAACTGTAGAGACGAAGTATGTTCCAAATGAGCTCTTTTTTTTTACTGTGAAATTTCTCTTAGTATTAAAACGCGATTTTCATGAAAACGGTGCAAGATAGAGTAAACTGATGAAGGAACTAATTTGTAGAGCACAAAATTTACTACAATACTAGTCTAGGAGGGGAATGCGAGATTAAATAAAAACGCGAAAACATTTTATAAAAAGAGGACTTTTATTTATGCAGTTTTTGTACAGGCATATTTCTTCATTTAAATAAGGTGTGTTCTTTTTGACTGAGATCTCAGCTCACTTCAGTTAAAGTGATCTGAGATGAAGTGATGTGAGTAAGCACCAAAAAGAACGAAATACACAATTGAAACGCGCGATCTGCCGACGCATGCGTGAATAAGAGATATAAAACATAATAAAACATATAAATTCGTATCAGCATCTAATAATGTTATTGTATCCATAATTATTCCTCTGTAATTTAGTCAATTGATAATTTGTAACAAAAGAAAATTAGGTTATGTGTGTTTATATGTAAACAAAATCAAATATTCCTTGTTGTGTTGTGATTCCTTCATCCCCTCCATTTTATTTCCGACTCAAGTCCAACTGATACCCCCTTACATCACATTCAGCATCGGTGAAGGGGGAGGAAAAATCTCAGCTCACTTCGAAGTGAGTCAATCGAAAAGAACGCGCACATTACCGAAGTGAGCTGAGATTAACTGAGATCTCAGTCAAAAAGAACACACCTATAGTTTCAAAATGGTAAGTACTGGATTTCAAGATCAAATTTCATTTCCTACATATCACTTATTCTACATTTTATTAATCTTTAATAATTAACAACTCAATTATTCTTTTTCTTATTTGTTGGGAATTAAACCACAATATGTTTTTGTATTTCTTATTTCCTCGTTTTTGTATTTTTTATTTCGACGTTTCGGTAGAGTTCCAGCTACCGTTGTCAAGATGAATTAGATTTTTAAACAATTTTTGGTCCTTATCAGACACAACGAAAACATTTGACAACTAGACAATCAATAATATTTTGAGCTTTGTAGTCAAATTTTATTAAGGTTCATTTACAGTAGATCATACATCTCTGGTAAATTGTAAAATAAAATATTTTATTGTTTGACATTCTAACAATGGGATAGTCTACTAGGAATGGGATCCAGTGAAGTGCACGTTCCAGGAACGGTTTTTATTGGGATAGAGCTTTTTTGTTTATTTCGTAAATGCTGTTAATAAAGCGCGTTTGTTGATACTTTTTGGTGTATAATTATTTTTGTTTTCAAAATATGTATAAAATCACTTTCTTTGATTTTTCCTCTTTTACTATAGGGCTCCTTCAATATTATTTTCGCCGAATCCCATTGAATTATTACTTTTCGAATCCTTGAGCGAATTTCACCCAAACACAGAATAACGCATTTTAAAAAGTTTTTATCGTCCATCAACGTCCACAAAATACTCCAAAAGGTCTTCAAACTGATCAGAACTCACCAAAAATCATCAAAAACACGAGAACTCTTTGGAAATAACATAGGTAAACAACCATTTTAGGTCTTGAGTGACGTCACGCGTCTTATTAACGACCGCCCACTCATGCGCAACATCTTATCTTCGGTGTGTTTATATCGTGGGTAAATGTTCCTCTTCTATCCAGTAATCTGCCAGGTGCTGTGCTCTAGGATTCTGAAGTGCTGTGCAGTTGGAAAGTATGTGGATGGAGGTTTCTTCTTCCATGTCACAAAATCTGCATTCTCCTTCCTCCATTATTTTGAGCTTTTTCAGGTGCCCATTCAGGCGACAATGTCCTGTTAGGATCCCTGTTAAAACTCTTAGCGCAGTTTTACTTTGACTTATGCATTCTTTTGATCTCAACAGGTTGTAGTCACCCAGAAGAGTCTTTGATTGTATAAGCCCTACTAGATCTTTCCAATGGTCAGATCTTCTTTTTTTCTCCTCTTTACTTATTTCTTCCAATATTACATTGGGGCTGATTCCGCAAAAAGGTTCAGGCCCCCAGAAAGGTATTTCAGTCCCCCTAGGAATGTCCACTGAAAAAATACATCGATGTTTTTTCCGATGTAATGCATCATTACGTTGCATCGATTCTTTCCGATACATCGGGGGAACACATCGATATTTACGATGCATCGAATTATTGGTTACATAAATATTAAAATGAAATAAAAGGTGATTTTCCACTGAATTTCTAGACAAAAAAGTTAAAAGATAATAAAAATTAATTTATATATCCCCTTACTTTTTATCTAAACCCTGTAAAAACAGGATTTTTCTCAGTCGTTTACCACTTTTCAGTTTTCAATTTTATTTGTAGATATTGAAAGATTTATGATATGCGCAATACTTCAGGTTTTCATATCCATATCAAAGATTACAGTAATCTTTGTCCATATTTCATAGATGTTTTCATTTTGAGTAAAAAAACTTGGGATGTTATGCATGTACTCATCAAAAGTCGAGGTGAACCTGGTGTAGTCCTAGACGTGGTGTAACTCTGTCACTTTCATTGGTCTCTCGGCGTCGGCTATGTTTGACCTAATAAAGGAACACTCCCTTGAAAAGTTTAAGGGTAGATGGGACGATGCAGAAGGTTGCAGGCTTGCCAAGAAACTGCTGCAGTATCCGGACAGGAAAGTAGCCAAAAAATACGTGACTATGAAGAGACAGAACCTTCAGACAGCCACGGGTATTCTGACCGGTTACTGCTATTATATATCTGACTATTTACTACAATAACGCGAGAGTAACTTTAGCAACGGCAGACGTATTGTCAGTAAGCAGTCAGGAAAAAGTAGTCTGTGTTTCACCTTTTGATTGATGTCAAATATTAAAAAGGTTTTCAAAGTAAAGTGGTTTAATTTTAGACTGGAAGTATTATAAAACATAACAACTGCCACTTACGAAAACACAGACTAGGTCTGTCTGACACTTCATTTTGTAGATGATGTGGACAGGAAGATGAGACTGTCGAACACATTCTTTGTGAATGTCCGATACTCTCTCAATTTAGGTTTTCGGTATTCGGCGAGTACAGGCTAACACAAGCCAGCATGAGGGAGCTTACTTCCGGCGACATTATCGCCTACTTCAAACAAGTATGCTGGATGACGAGCTGAACCTCGGAAGGATGCACAATGTGCCAATTGTGGCCTAAGTACTGTGGGGTCGCATACCCTTCAAATTCTTACAAATTACAAAACACCAGAAGCTCAGAGGTTCTGTAAAGGTACTCCCCCGCGCTTCAGTAAATAGAGTCGCGCGGATGCGGAACACATACTTAGTTTACCGAATTTTTTCCGGACAACCATTGCTCGGACAAAAGACACGCAGGAATCCTTTTTTGTTGCAAAACACTCCCCCTACAGGGTGGTATTTTTTATTTTTCTCTCCCTTCCTCCCAGCGCGAAATATTGAAGAATTTCAAAAAAAAGTTTTTTGATTTTTTTTTCTAATTTGCGAAATCGATAGACTGGTAAATTTTTTTTTATATTAATCTACTTACTTTAATTAAGGTACTTATATAACAAAACTCAGCCGTATTGCTAATTACTTGTAGTTGTTACCCCTATCGTCTGGCCTTAAATGCCTGCAACTTGGTATTGTTCAGCTTAGTCTATTTTGGCGATGAATCTATTCTTAGGAGTTTAAAGGAGAAATAATTACTCTGTCCACTAAATAACGGTGGTTGGAGAAAGGGACGATGCAAATACAAAATTTTTAGAAAAATTACTAAAAAATCATACAGTGTGTTATTAATAAATAATTTTGCAGGATATCATCTCTTTGGTTCAAAAAAAGTCATCACACCAACATATCTCATACAAAACCACACCGAGATCATCTTATTGTTCTAATTTAGAAATGCCGGCACAACGAAATTCACTACCTGACATTCCTTTGACACCGAGAGAAAGGGAAATCTTGGAAAAAAATTCGGTCATTCAAAATAAAGTGCGAAGCAGCCACAGTACGGAGTCTATTTTAAGGTAACCAAGTATTTTTTTAAATAAAACATGGTCAGTGCATTTGCGACTGAAATTTTTATAAATTGACAACCTATTTTTGCTATTAGATTTGCATATTTTATAATTTGGGCCACTGTGAATTTTTTTTATTTTCACCCCACTGTATATCAATCCTAAAGCACTTATTACACTATGCCTTTTTCGTGCCTATTTTTCTGTCTATCTTCATGCCTTTTTGTTGGCTGAATTTCCCCAAATGACTGGCATTATTACACTATGCCTTTTTAAATTATTGTTCAAGCAGCAATTTCAGGGCTGCAAACATGAGAAAAATTGACATTGATCTTTGAGGTTAGATTCATTGTTTGTAAATTTTTGAAAGATTAAAACGATACCACGAACCACACAGGATAAAATAAAGTTACAGAAAACATTACTAATTACTGTTATGGCCACTGTAACACTTATTTTAAAAAGAAGAGACCAAAAAAAGAGAGCTCTTAGGAGATGGTGGGTGAAGCCTTGGATGAATCAAGAATTAGGCAATCTAAGCCTTACCAATGAATTTATTGCTGTCAATGATTTAAAATGAATTTTAGCTTTTATAAGTGCTTCTGTGAATGGTTTATCAGGAATCAGTTCCTTTAAATTGTCACATATTTCTGTCAAAGCTTTGGCTTTCAAATTTCTATTATGATAGCTTTTTGATTTGGCATCATACAGGCAATGATGGTTTTCATACAGTTCAATCAAACGTGTAGCGTTTTCTGTTGTCCAAAAGTGGTGTTTACTGCAATAATACAATACAAAATTAGTTGTAACCTAATTTTTATAATAAGAAGTAATTGGATTATTCATTTAAACTTTTTCCTTGCCTTACTGGATTTTGATTTGTTCATCTTTTCTGCCATACTGTACTAAACTAAACGAAAACGGATTTATTTGTTGGTTATGGTCAAATATCAAGCCAAACAAATAATAACTGGTGTTGGCGAACCTGAGATTTCTACAAAAATCCTTGAAATCGCTTCGATTCAGGGGGAAAAAATAGAACCAGTCCTATTTATTTTCACGCTTGAAACAGTCTACAAAATAGTCTCGCACGCATGCGTATTTGTTTAAAATGTCAGCCACCAGCGGTCAGGCAGACAAATAGGCACGAAAAAGGCATAGTGTAATAAGTGCTTAACGGTGTTCATACCACCTTGCCTACTTGACGATGGAGGACGTAGAGACTAGCATTTCGGCTATGAACTTTAAAGCTACAAAAAACAACAAACCAATGTAATTGTTTAGTTGAAAATTGAAATAAGTTTAATTAAAATAAAAAACCACAAGGCATAGATAAAGTGAGCCAGCAATACCACAACTAGCCTAGTCAAAGTACACAAAATAACCGTAAAATGCAGCAAAAATTACAAAAAACTTGAAACTTCAAAATTGAGTATTTAAAAGGGTTGTGATTAACATGAGAAAAAACTTTACGATGCTAGGCATGCAATTTTCCGGAAAATCGTTGAATGCATTTTTAGTTTTTTGTTTTTTCACTGTAATTGTTCAAATAATGAAATTACAGGAAAATGTTTGGATCAAAAATTGTAGCTAATACATTTATCTACAAAATTTTTCTATACATTTTTTTTTGTATCTGCATTATTTTCCAAAATATACGAAACTTTTCTAGTAGTATTTTTGTACATCCATATTCATGTTTTTAATTTTACGATAGTGAATAAACAATGACATTTAGGAAAAAAAATTTGATATGAAATGTGTTCTAAATTGGGGTATCTACAAATAAATTGAAAAAAATTTTATTTTTTTTCGTGTATTATCATCGGTTTTACACGTAAACCTTTACTAAAAAGTCGTTTTTTTACCAAATTCCTCTATTTAACATTAATAAATTAAATTATATAACATAGTGTATTTCAAAGATTATGGCGTAATCTTCAAATTTTATTTGAAATTTTTTTTTGTATGCATTTTTCACAAAGATACATACGATTTTCCACGTGAACCTTCATTGAACTCTCATTTTTTTGACCACACTTCATTTTCATTATATTTTTAATAACATACTCTATTTTT
Organism: Galerucella pusilla; assembly: GCA_910591695.1. NCBI lineage: Eukaryota > Metazoa > Arthropoda > Insecta > Coleoptera > Chrysomelidae > Galerucella > Galerucella pusilla. Next base: position 41,140 of record CAJUYI010000639.1, on the reverse strand, counting down.
AATGTAGTTTGTTGAAATTTTTGTTGTTAATATTTTATTATTATTGTTGTTATCTCACCTGCTTTTTCACCTTTATTATTTGTGCTCCCTTTTCTTTCTCACCTGAGCCATAGGTGTGCTCTTCTGTATCGCCATCACTTCTAAATAGGTTCATTATAAAGTTCACAAATTCTTAGATAATATCATAAACACTATAAATAGTTGTAGGAGGTTTGCTGAAAGACGCCTGATTCAAGTATTTCTTGTAAATAATTGTCTAAAAAAATTGATATTTATAGAAAATTTGTATAGTAGTTTCAAAAGTAGATGCTTCAAAGTGTTTAGTGTTAAAGTTTCATTGAATTATGTTAATTTCAATATAAAAGAAATAATTGAATGAAGTCTAAAAAAACTAGTAAAATTGAGCATGCAAAAAAAACAGATTTTTAAGAAGCATTTGTTTAAAAGTCGAAATATTGATGGCTTTGCTTTTATAATAATAATGTTGTATGCTCATTTGCAATGCTAAATCTAGAAGGAATTATCGCTGGAATAAGTATTAATTAAAAAGGAATTATAATTGTTTTTTGACTTTTTAGCTCTATTTTTTTATAAATATACTGATTTTACAGTTAGAAAATCTAAATTTTAAAGTACTTTTATCTAAAAGCTGAGATCTTTCTCTTCATTTTACATGTGTTTATTTATTATTTCAGAATGTTATAAGCCCAAAATTATTAATGGTTAATAAATTTGGCTCCCGCCTACGCCGTTCGCGCGAATCCACGAATTGACTGGCACTGAAATTAATTTTATCTCGTAAACTTCTCAATTTACAGAAAAACTTTTTAAATCAAATTTGTAGATAAATGTATCAGCTACAATTTTTGATTTAAACTTTTTACTGTATTTTCCTTATGTAAGCAATTAGAGTGAAAAAACAAAACAAAAAAAATTTACACAACGATTTTCCGGAAAATTGCATACCTAGCATCGCAAAGTTTTTCTCATGTTAAACAATCCTTTTAAATACTCAATTTTGAATTTTCAAGTTTTTTTTGTATTTTTTGTGAGGTTTTATGTGTACTTTGACTAACACTCTACAAGATTAGTTCCAGTATATTCTAGACTAGAAGTTCCCTTTTTTTTTTCTCATAGACCACTTTCAAAATGTTCCGTTCCGGAGAGCCCCCTGCTTCTAAATTTCTACCAAAAACCCGAAAAAAAAAATGTGACGATTAGATCTAGCTATAAAAATGGATTTAGGAATCCGTGGTGGTATTTCCATTGACAGAATAAATTAAAATATGACTTTCAAGTCATCATGCTGGACAATTAAATGAATATCTCCTGTATGTTCCTTGTGGTATATTATTCATTATTTTTTTAATTTCTTAGGAAATTAAACCACAATATTTTTAAATTCTTTATTTCAACGTTTCGGTACCGTTGTCAAGAAAAATTAAGTAGAAATTAATTTTTATCCCTAACTGACACAACAGAAAAAATTTGACAACTAGACAGTTTAAGACAGTTTAAGACTGCAAAATTTTGTTATCAAATTTTGATTAAGGTCCATTCATAGTAGATCATATCTGTGGCAAAATGTGAAATGAAATATTTCATTTTATGACATTCCAACCATATGATAGTCTACTAGAAATGGAATCCAGTGAAGTGCACGTTCCAGGAACGGTTTTTATTGGGATAGCGCGTTTTTTTCGCTTATATTGGAAATGTTGTTAATAAAACGAGTTTCTTGATAGTTTTTTTGTGTATGAATATTTAAGTTTTTGAAATATGTATACTCAGTTTTGTGATTTTGTGTATTGAAATGTGTATCGATTAACAACTATTCAAATTATAAATCATAAAAAAACCTGGATAAAAACTTATGATGCTTTTATTATTGGGTTCTTTTAATATTATTTTTGATGAATCCCATTGAATTTGATGACCCTCTTCCCAAGCATGTTTTGCAAATAGCTGACTTAAAGAATTCCCTATCTTTGATATATTTTTTGTGTTCGTTTATTCGTACTTTCAATGGTCAATGGTCAATGTTTCACCTAAATAAAATTTGTCGCATTCACATATTTGATATATGCAGTTTTTTGAAGATTGTTCTTCATTGTTTGGTTTCGTTTTTGTTAGTATTGATCTCAATGTATTATTCGATTTAAAACTAGTTCTAATATTGAATTGGTTACCAATTTTTTTAATTCTTTCTGACAAACCCTTAACATACGGTATTGTTAAGTTCCTAAAAATTATGTTAGCTGAATTATTAATATTGTTATGGGGTATTAACGATGAGCCCCTCTCTATATGCTTAATCTCCTTATTTACAAATTCTGCAGGGTAATTATTGTTATTTAAAACATCTTTTAAAAAAGTTTTCTCCTTTGTAAATTGATCATCACTAGAACAAAATAATGATTCTGGCCCTATCGTATAAAGATTTCACTATCCCTTTTAAATGAACTTATGTCTGTATAACCTCAACAAGGTATTCTTCCTATGATTAAAAACTAAGAAAATTCGCGGCTATAATTATATTATGCTTCATAAATATCAATTTTCCAAGAAAAGCTCTTTGTTTGTATTAGATTGGGGCTGTCCCCTTGTAATTGTGAGTTAAATTCATCAAATACGCGATGCAGGATTTCAAATTGATCAGGTTTTCTTTTAAATCTGGTCAACTACTTTCAGGAACTACTTCTGGATGGATATATTTAGAACCCAGTGACTTTCACCTATCCCACGTCTATTTATAATAATTATGTGCAGCTTCAGTAAGGGTCTCATTAAAAAATATATAAAAATTGGCCTCTTTTTTATTTTCTGAATTATTCAAAATATTCTGTAGTAACATGAATATTATTATTTGTAGGGAACCGAGTCCACCGCCTAAACCACCATTACCGGAAAATCTTCGTAAATCTGAACCAAACAATTGTATAACGCCGCCACCTCTTCCGCCGAAAAAGAAACACCTTAAAATGCAACAACTCGTCGACGAATGCGTGTTTGTTGATCATTCACCATCTTCCAATAGCTTTGAAAGGTAAGTATCGCATTCCAGCACTCGCAATGCGCGTAGTAAGTATGCCAGCAAGCCGAAACATAACTAGCAGCTGAATTTTTGGGAATAGAATAGAATAGAATACACTTTATTTATCTAATAATAAGCTATAACATAACAAACAGATTACAAATTACAAAAATTTGAAAAGATACAAGCATCAATTCACAAAATAAGTTTGCCTTAATCTTGACCTGAAGTGTTTTACAGTAGTAGAAGTCTTGACACTCTGTGCGGTAGGCTATTATACAACCTTAAGCCTTCTATAAATAATGTTTTCCTACGATCACTACAAAAAGTAGACTTTTGCACACTCAAATCTAACCGCAAAGTTGATGTTTTCCGCGATCTGTCATAATTGACATTATTTACGCTCTAGAGCGTACTTTTCCGCTCGCCTGTTTTCATTCACAATAAACTAAAGAAAGGTAATAAATAATAGATATATTAAAACAAAATGTAGAGCAGTCCGAATATTTTAGTTGAAATATTAATATTTGAAGATATTTCGAACGAAATTAATAAATATTCCTATATAATTTGACTGACATCTTCAATTTATACAAGTTACTGGATTTACAACGCTGCAGGTTACGCTACCACCAAATAGATGGAGGTGTATATTTTATATGTTTAATTTTATTGAAATTATAAAATAATTTAAACCTCATATTATTTTGATTCAATACTACAGTGAAGGATTTATTTCTTAGTTCAAGATAAAAATTAATATTTACAACTTATTACAAATATAACGTTGTTAAGATTGACAATTTTCTTGATCGTTTTTGCAGATTCCTATTTTCATAGTATTGATTTATACGGACAAGTTACGTAGTAGAAATATAACAGTCAGAAGGTAGGCAATGCATTATACACCTAGATGCAACAGTAATTGCATATTTAAGTACCTACCTACTATTTTGTGAAAATAGTAGACTATGGAATTAATGAAAGGTCATTATTTCATTTTTAGGTTATAAAAAAATTGTCTGTTTATAAATAGCTATTTGAAAAATGGATAGTGACAGTGAATTTTCAAGCACACCTCCAGATATAGCAGATTTTGCTAAAAATATTACTCTTAATCTTCTGCCAACTAAATCCAGAGGTAAATACGAAAAACAATACAATATTTTCATGGATTGGTGCCGCTCAAAGAAAAAAAAAAAAAAACTGTACATTCAACTTTAATATTGTAGGCAATAAATAAAAATAATAAGTAATTGTTACATGTTTTCTACATCACATTCTAATAAAGTGTACTTTTCATGTTTTTTTTAATTATTTGTTTAAAAATAAGGTGATCGTAGAAAAAATCTTGTGTGCAATTCGAGCAGAAAGTGCGTTGCCGCTTTCGGCACTCTCTGCCTCAAGCGGCAAAGTATCACCTTCCGCTCTTAATACACAAATAGCTATTTCTCCATTATTGCAGAGTTAAATCTTTCAATTTGGTAATTACCTTTTGTCCTTAAGTTGTAATTCATATTCGAAGATCTTTTATTCAAATATGTATTTAAAATATGATGGAGCCTGATTATTTACGATTTTATAAATTAGTAACAAATTTGACTTCCGTATAAGCTGTGATACATTTAGAAAATTTAATGATTTTAACATTTCATCAATCGATGCATATCTGTTTGTGCGAAGTAAGATGCGCATTGCCTTATTTTGAAGGACTTGTAGTTTATGAATATTTTCATTAGAACAGGACATCAATAGAGACAAATCCTTTCACACATTCTTGTTAAACCTTACAAAAACTAGTTAATACCCAAGTTTCAAGTCATTATGTAGAAAAGTAGCTGATCTATTGACAAAAATCTATTTTATTTTTTTCGCTTTAACAGGAGCAGACTAAGACCCATTATTGTTAAAGAAAATATTATTATTTTGGCCTTTTGAAAGTAGATTTACAATTTGGCCCATTACTTATGAATCACCCTGTATAGGTGTTAATATGGTCTTGTAGATTAAGATTTTGGTTTTGATTTGTTAACGAATAATTTTCTTTGCTTTCACAATAAAGTTTTTTTTGAAGTAAGTATGCCTGAATTTAATGGTACACAACTCGGACATGACCTTTTTCGAAAACAGGTGAAAATGTCCGGTTCGGGAGACAATTCGACCCCAATGTTTGCAATAAAAACGTTGAATTTCACAATTGGGCCTAAGTGAAGATTGAAACGAAATATTTTCATTAGCTGGTATTGGAAAGACGGTAAAGATCATAAAACCGAAAGGGGGGGTACAAATATTTAATTGATCAAAAGTATGGAATATAAACATGTAATTTCTGGAGATTTTTTTACCCACAATTAAACTCTCGACAAAGACATAGAACAAGGGTAAAAATGAAGTTATTTCTATTGTTACAAAATTTCATGTAAAAACATTTCAATATGAAGTGTTGTTCGATTTTGTTGCCTCTTTATTTTACTAATGTTGTTTGTTTTTCTAGAATATCTCTAAGATCTAAATCGCCGGAAGATTCTATATCGATTTTATCAGAAAGCGCAGGTAGCATCGATTCCATGTTGAATCATTCATCTCGCGACGAAGACGAGATTAAGGATATCATGGATCGAGATGATCTCTATTATGAGAACCATTCAACGGATTTGTTTGGTAAGTTTTTGAAGTAATATTTGCGCTGAGCGATTTTTGGGTAGTGGTTTATTGAAGTAGAGGAACACATACCGACCAACTTTGTGCTTATCGCTTAATACAGTATATCTTTATACAGAGTGGTCCTTAAGTAATTGTACCGGGTGTCCCAATAAGAATGGCTCTCGGCCATATCTCGGGAACGGTTTATAGTACAGCTTCGGGAACAAAAGTGACCTCGAAAAAAACGTGGAAATTATTTACATAGTTGTAAGTCCACCGCTAGAGAGCGTATTTGACAGTTAAAATTTTAAAATGCAAAATTTTTCAAAATTTACCCATTTAAAGAGCATATTAAATATTATAATCAGATTCCTCGACAAATTCCGCATATTTTTAATATGACAAGTTTAAGTCTATCTCTTCAAATAAGGGGTGGGGGAGAGTGGGAACCTTGTTACGAAAAAACGCCTGTAATTCCGGTTCTGCTTGACCGATTTTAATAAACTTATGTTGTTTGGAAGAGCTTTTGTTGAACAATCGGAAATTTGTGAATATGAAGCAATCTGATGTATTAACATGGATGCTAAAAGGCGCTGTTTTATTTTTTTTGTATATTGTGTTTTCTCATAACAATTTTAAATGGAAGCATACAAATTAAAGTAGGTCTTTGAAAAGTAGACTAAATTAGTAATAAAACACTGCAAACCTCAAGGCGATCTCTTTCCTATCCTGAGATGTCGTAAAAAACAGGTAAATGGCGGGTGTTGTTCTTCCAACTTCTAGAACGCTATTTAGTAAAAAGTTAGCTGGCGCTTGACAGTTTTGTACAAGAATTCCTATGTCGCATATTTTCGATTTTGATTCAAATACTGCGAAATAGGTTAAAAAGGACCGAAAATGCTCGAGCGCCCGAAAAGTAAAGGTTAATTTTTTGCAAAAATTTCGATATTATGGACGCACGATAGTATTTTTTAAAAGGGGTTTATTCATTTTAAGAATTAAAATTTTTAATCAGCACACGATTAAATTTTCATAGGGGTTTAATTCATTTTTAAATGTTTTTATATCATGGACGCACCATTAAATTTTCAAAAAGGGTGAAGTTTTTTTTTAAATTCCATTTACCGTAAGGGGGTCGATTTATTTGCAAAAATCTCCATTCACCATGAGCATACTATAAAATTTTTAAAAAAGGTTCATTTATTAGATAGATAGATAGATAGTTTATTTAGCAATAATGCTATTACAAACAAAATATTTTCAAAAAAATGACATTAAATAATTCTACACTATGTACTGATTACATGTCAAATAATTGGATACAATATAATTACAAATAATCCATTTTTACATAATTAAAAGATTTCTTTATGAAAGTGTCAAGGTTGATACACGATTTTATAGAAATTGGCAAATTATTATACAACAATAAACCTTTGTAAAATAGGGAATTTTGTGTTGAACTAGTTCTTGTATACGGTATATATTATTATATATTATTTGTGAACATTCCTAATAACCATGGGAGTACGATAAAAATTTTATAAAAGGATTAATCAACTTGCAAACATATCTTTTTTTACGTACGCTGAAATTTTTAGAAGGGGTAAATTACTTTAGAAAAAATCAATTTACTGTGAGCATACTATACACTTCTTATAAGGGTTTAATTTGTTTTTAAAAATCTCCATTTACCATGAGCGTACTATAAATTTTTCAAAGAGAGCATACATTTGCCTTGGGCGTATTAATTTTTTTTTAAAAAGCTTCAATCTGTGCAAAAATTTCCCGTCTATTACAGAATAAGATAACAAGCTAATTAGCAAATTTTAATTCACCATAGGCGTAGGATATTTTTATTCAACTGACTCTTCTGACAGCATTTCTCATAACTCTTACTAAAATTAATGAAATAAGTAAGTATAATTTAATAATTAAAAATAATAAATTGTTATTATTTGAAGGTGCTAACGGATCGACTTCTTGGGAAGAATCGTCATTAAGTTCTAGTCTATCGAATCACAACGGAGGCGGTGATCCATTGACGTCCGTCAATGATTATCATCGTCTTTCGAATACCGATTCCGGCATCGTTTCCATACGATCTTCGAGTTATTCTCGAAGCTCTCAAATGAGTTCGAGCAGCTCTCAATTCACTCAAGTTTCCAAGCAGTCCAATTCACTTAAGAGCATCAAAGCCGAAACTACCGTACAAAAGACCATGAGGGTTCAAGAAACGCAAGTAAGTGTAGATAATTATTATGCTAAGATGCAATGAAATGATTTTTTATTGGATAATTGAAAGGGATATCACTAAGTGATTTTAAGAAAAATTGCACACCAACGTGCTCGAGTAGAAGTAAAGGAAATGGTCGCACAACAATAAAAACTAGAGAGTGTGGTTCAAGGCAGTTTTTTTCAACTAATATTTTTGTATTGTCAGAGGTTTTTGTTTAACACTTCGAGGTTTGCCTTTTTTAACAATATGTGGCAAAAATACAGCGTTGCTGAAAAGTCTCGCACCAAGGGATTATCTTTGAAAAGGAGAAAGGGAAAGTTATGAAATTCTAGGACAATGAATGAGACTCTATTCTGCATATTTTAGAGCAAATGTCAATTGTTTTTGACGTCAGAGTTTAATAATAACCATATTTTATAGGACATTTTGTAGTAAAGTGATACATTGGGATTATTTTTGGGAAGAGAAAAAAAAGCTTTTTTCTACTAACGTGCGGAAAGTGAATCTTTTCCGCACTAAAAAGCGTGCGGAAAGAGTCACTTTTCCGCACTAGTGCGGAAAGTAAATTTATTGACATTTGAGGAATATACTGACATTTGAATATTCAATATATGTATTTTGTATATCCAAGTTTACCAAATGACTGAAAAATTAATAAATTTATTATAATGCTGCTATAATTTTCAATAAAGAGGAACGCGTACGCTTCAATAATTTTTTAATGGCTGGTATAAGCCTCATCAAATGATTGTCAAATAATAATAAATATCTGACATTTCTCATCTGTCACTTTGAATGAACATAGCAACAAATAAAAAAATAATCGTCAGTCAATACTCTACGTTATCAAAACCAATTTTACCGTCGCAGCTTTTTCTAAGAGATAATTTATCCATAGAAGAAAAAATAGTGTACCTAACACGTGCGTAAAGTGACTTTTCCGCACGCGATTGCTGGCCGAACTCCGCTAAAGCGTCGTTCGGCCATCTGCAATAGCGTGCGGAAAAGTATCACTTTCCGCACTAGTTAGGTAAACTACTATTTCGTGATGGGACACACGACCTAGGTTGTCATTAAAAAAATTCAAGATGGCGGCCGCTCGCTAAACTATAAGCCAGATGATTATGGCTTTATTTTTCCCACTTCAGGCATTATATGGTCCATTTTTTGACATTTCATTTAATTTTACTTGACTATTTGATTGTTATTATTGTAATATCAATCTAATGTCGAGTGACTTTAGATGAAATATCAAAAAATGGAACATAAAAGTCATTTTGCAATAGAAGTAAAATTACAGTAATTTTGAATATACCGCCAAAAACTGTAAAATTACAGGAATTTTCTTTTTCGGCTGTTAGTGAAGTTCACAACCATCTGAATAATTGTGTTAGAGGTACTGACGGGACTTTCAAGGTGGCGCCACCCATACGAATAGAGGGCGCCACGGGTCAGTTTCCCATCTATACGTATTTTTTTATCTATTCGCTAAACGCTGACGTCAAAAACATTTGACATTCGCTCTAAAATATGCAGAATGATCCGTTTCAAAGACTTGGTGCGAGACTTTTCAGCAACGCTGTTTAATAAAATTAATTCCAATATAATTGTTATCAAAATTTGTCAAATAATAATAAATATTTTCAGCTAAAAAGCGTAAGTCATTCAGTGAGCAGTAGCAGTAATGTTATTTTGAATAATAATTCGGGTAGAGACGTCGTGGACTTTCTCGAAGTGGATATTCCGCCAGCATTACCTCAGAAGACTAAGAAAAAGACTGAAAGGAATCCTTCACCTTATGATAACGTACCAGAAGAAAAAATTGGTAAGTTTTTTTTTAGATGAGATCTAGCTAATTGGCAAACTCCATTGCTACCTTTCTAGATCTATTGTGGTCCTCTGAATCTGTATTACATTCTCAATCAAGCCTTTTTTTATGTAGCGAAATCACCCCCAAGACCAAAACCTTTCATATCGTTTTTTGCCGGAGGCTTCTCTTCGTCTAGTTCAAAAAACCGCACATTCTATAAGCAGTCGCATTCGCATAGGTTAGATTAAATTTGATGAGGTGGCTAATCATCCCATTCTACTGCGACCTTTTGAGATCTATTATGGTTGTGCAGGATGGATAGAGTATCTGAGTGGACTTTAATATTATTAATCTTGAAAATTGAGAATTGGCTAGGTTCAACAAAGGATCCCACACATGTTTAATCGCGGTTTACTCAAGGCATCTATGTCATCCCATACCAGCCTAGAATTCATCTATATGAGACCGAGTGCCTTTATTCCAGTCGTACTAACTCGAGTGCGCTTAAGGCATCTATCTAATCTCACGATACACTAGGGCCAGTTGTATGTAACGTAGTTAACCAATTGATCAACTGAACC
>CAJUYI010000639.1:0-15833 GCA_910591695.1 Galerucella pusilla | reverse complement strand
AAAAATGTTCAAATGAAAAATTGTAGCTAATACATTTATCTACAAAATTTGTCTCAACATTTTTTTTGTATCTGCATTAGTTTTCAAAATATACGAAATTTCCCTGGTAGTATTTTTGAACAACAATTTTCATGATTTTAATTTTACGATAGTAAATGAACAATGACAAAAGACAAAAAAAAATTCATATGAAATGTGTTCTAGTATAGGGTATTTAAACATACATTGCAGAAGGTTTGCTGAAAGACGTCTGATTTAAAAATTTACTGTAAATAATTGTATATTATTTAAAATATTTAATATTTATGTAAAAACTGTGTGGTAGTTTCGAAAGTAGGCGCTTCAAAGTGTTTAGTGGTAAAGTTTCATTGAATTATTAGTCCAGTAAAGGAAGGTGTCAACATGGGCAACTGGTCCAGCAAGAGCAATTTTTTTTTTAATTTGCAGGTTATGGTAGGCACAATAAATTCCCAAAATGTCAGATACCTGACCATTGTGGAAGGGTGGGAAAATGGCTCTGAAATTCCAGAAAATCCGTTTTCCCGCGATATCTGCCGAGATTTGACCACTAGAGAATTTTTGTTCAGACGAAAAATAAAGAGCAGTTCATTACCCACAAAAATGATCCCAAGCAATTGTTCGAAAACATAGATAGTTTTCGAGATAAATGGCCCGAACACCGACCCAAAATTGAGCTACAGGCCGGCTTATAGAGAGCACGCTCTGAGGGTTTGACGTCCCCAAGTAAATTACTAATTTTTTAATAACTCGCGTAAAAATCAATATTTTTTAATGAATCAAAGTGCGGGTGAAAGAAGGGATCTGTGGCTACTAAGGCGTGTTTTTATCCACTCAATTCGTGCTCCTAGGTCATTGGAAAACCAGGCCAAAATTCGTCTTTGCTAGATTTTTTACTGCTTCCATGGATTTATTCATATTATTTTTATTAATAGTTATTTCAGCCAATCCTATTGGATAATGGTTCTTTGGGGGGTACTTTATTTATTCCGAAACAATGCTACCAATAATTCGCACGTATTTTTTTGAATAATGTGTTTTCCAAGAGGCGATTTTTGTGGATTCCTGGAGTTTTCCCGAGCGCTCAGGTTTATCGGGAATTTCTCGATGATTAACTGTCAAACCCGCTTATAATTGATATTGGGAGAAAAGTTAGAATATCCTCTTGCCGATGGTATCATTTTTTTTGGTCCAGACCCCTGGGTTTTCAGGAAAATTGGGAAAATTTCCAGTTTTCTGAGGGAAGACAGCTATTCTTCTGAGTTTTTTCGAGCAGTTTTTTCTCTTTACAGTAAAATTTTTCCTGGTCAAGCATCATACTCCATGAAAGGTCACATTCTGAACTTTCCTTTGATATGTGTATCAAGTATTTTATTTGATGCATTAAAAAGAAATTTGTCTCTAAATTTGTTGTAATGGATGCCTCATTTTATTCTCGCACGCCGCCACGCCATCCATCTATAGTGTGGTCGACGGCGTTTGCTATAGTGCGTGTACACGTGGATGCTTTCTGCTGCATTGTTAATCAACAACTGACAATTTTACATGTAAACACTATCTCTTCCGTGATTTTTCAAGAATAAATTAGTAGTATTCCAGTGTAAAAAGTGAAATTCAAGTTATTATTAAATAATAAATTTTGAAATTTTCATTGACAAAAAACACAGGTAAATATTGAAAATTCTTGAGCTTCTTTTTTTTTGGAGCACACGGTGAGGTTTCATTTTTTAAATTAAAATCATTAATATTGTTGTGGGTGAAATGACATCTAATGATTTGATAAATATTGTTCATTCCTGTAGAAGAATGGAAGTCGCAGTACGCCCGTGTGTTTTATTTGTGATCAAGCTCTGACTGAAGATGTTACAACGGTTACCCGAGGACTAGAAACCCTAATAAATGTTAGCAAGACCAGGAAAGACAACCACCATTTGTTCCTGGAGAAGGTATCGTCTGTGGAAGTTCATCGCTTGTGTAGGAAGAGGTATTCGGTAATGAAGAATGGGAAAGTTATTTTCGCAATTTTAGCGTCTACTTTCAATCCTTTTCGCACACAATCATTCCTAGGATTGGTCTGTCCAATAAAAGCAGGCCAGGGTCTCAATTTTAAAGAAAGCGATAACCTTTTGACCTCGAGAATGGGTAAGAGATCGATCATTTTCATGTTTCTTTTCATGGCTTTATTATTTCGCAGTTGCGAAAATGCAAGGTGGCGCCATCTACCATAGATGCCTGGAGGCCTAAGCATAGGAATTGGTGTATCTTCAGGGTCCCTCATCCCAGATTTTGGGCTAGAAGCGTCAATTTTTAAGTTTCAGAAAACTGCGAACTTTTCAACCACCATTTTTGCAAAAAATATTGGTGTAACGAAAGAAATTGTAGGGACAACTTTTGTAGGTAATGAACTGCTCTTCATTTTTTGACTGAACAAAAATTCTCTAGGGATCGGAAATTTCCTAGCTGGACCAGATGCCCAAGTTGACGGTATTTTTCGCCTTCATTTATTGGACTATATATCAATTTCGAAAAAAGATATAATTGAATGAAGTTGAAAAAAACAAGTTAAGCATGCAAAAAAAAACAGATTTGTTTAAAACTTGAAATATTGATGGGTTCGCTTTCATAATAATAATGTTTTATGCACATTTGCAATGGTAAATATGAAAGAAATTGTAGCTGGGATAAGTATCAATTAAATAGGAATTATAATTGTTTCTTGACTTTTTAGCTCTAGTTTTTTATAAATAAACTAATTATACAGTTAGAAAATCTACTTTTTCAAATTTGAAAGTATTTCTATCCAAAAGTTGAGATATTTCTCTACATCTCACATGTGTTTATTTATTTTTTCAGAATGTTACAAGCCCAGAATTATCAACTTTTAAGCCGAGCGGTTCATAAATTTGGCTCACTTGCCGTTCGCGCGTAACCACGATTTGACCACCACCTGAAATTGATTCCATCTCGTAAACTTTTCAATTTACAGGAAAACTTTGCAGATAAAATTTGTAGATAAATGTTTTAGCTACAATTTTTAATTTAAACATTTTTCTGTGTTTTCATTATTTAAACAATTAGAGTGAAAAATCAAAAAAAAATTTACTCAACGATTTTCCTCATTTTTCTCATGTTAATCAAAACTCTTTTAAATAATCAATTTTGCTAATGAAAGTTTTCAAAAGAAATACTAAGTGAAACCACAACATATTATTACTTAAAATTAGAAGGTTAGCAATTAGTTTCGGCTAATATCATCATCAGGCTGTTTTTAATAAAATTACTTGGTCAGAAGATCTTACAATGTAAAAATGGATTCTACAAACTCAAATTTTCAACAAAAGTTCTCTTGAAAAATATCCAATGAATAGTACATTATGATATTAGGAGAATAAGTGATACTTTATGTCCTAAATGTGGAAAGTTTGTCTGGTTAACTAATGAACGGAGTTTTTATCTTTGTTATGAAGTGAGTGAAAAAATGGTTTCAAATGTAACTGTGTAAAATATCAACTGAATAAAATTTTATTTTCAATGTTTTCTACTTGTACTTACGTCAAATCGCTGACGACTCTGACGATTAACGCGAAAGCTTCTCTAGATCGAGGTTTCTTATCTTGTTGATAATAGAAATGATTGTATCTTCTGATAAGTTTCGTTATAAGTTCGTTGGGTGATATGAAAGTTCTGTAAGTCGTCAAAAAAGCTTCTTGGTACATAAAAACTAAAAAAGAAAGTGTAAATATAGAATATGAAAGATCTTAAAGTAGAAAAAAAAACGAAAATCACAGATTAACAAAAAAATATACTGTCTTCAGTATGGGTGCCGTGACACGAAGAGATTGCAGGTAATAAATTGGCGGAACTGAAGAAGACTCTAAAGGAGGCTTCACAGATACGGATCTTGCAGATATACCAATCCAGTGAAATTAAATATCTTTCGTGGTATATAGCCAGGGAAGTAGCTGTTGCTTCTTAGTCAATGGTTTTTGTTTTTTTTTATTTTCAAAGGCACTGTTAGGCGTTAAAATAGTTTTATACTATTACTTTTGACATCTATAATACGTTTTACTAAAAGTTATTTGGAGGAAGCTGTCAATAAAGTAAATAACCCTTTATGTGATAACTGTGATTTTCGTATAAAAGAATACTGGGTAGGTTTGATGGTAGATACAGTTCACTTCAAGCGTTAGGAAATGTTTTTAAAAAATGTTTGGCTCACTAGCGAAGCAGCACGCATCACAGCGTCCATGTTGTAATAAAAACTACGCGTAATATTGAAAATAAGTGTTATTCGGATAAAAAAACGTGCATTATCTGATTCTTATAGAGTTCGGAAAAAGTCCGGGACCGGACATATATCGAAGAAAATATAAATTTTATGGAAAATCTTTCTATACCACAAATTTTACTCCAACTTAAATTATAATCTGAAAATATTTTGAAATATACAGGGTGTTCCAATAAAGTGTTGCGTATCAAAGTTATATTTTTTCTTATGGAACACCCTATACTTTATTGCATTTTCTGATTGCCACTAAAAAATAGGATACTCCTTTATAATGGTTCCCTATACCTAAATACAGAGGGTTCCGAGCTATGCTGACTTTTTTAAAAATGTGAACATTTCGAAAAAAAATTATTATTGATATAACAAATTCCAGCCAATTTCCTCTTACATCTAAAAAGTTGGACATTCGTTAAATGTATTCCACGATTGAGTACTAAATATCTCTTTACAGGGTGTTCACAATTTTCACTTTCATTATTAGATTATTCAATGTACAGTATCAGGCTTATTTTAAATGGAACACCCTGTATTTCAATAATTCATATTCAAAAAAATGTCGTCTTTCGAATGGTATGAGAGTGTCCTATACCTAGGTAATATACTTTTCGTGCAATTTACAATTTTCCTAAATTGTATGCTAAATCGATTTTAAGACATCTGCAATTTTTTCTAAATTTCAAACTAATGATCTTGGCGTAGTTGTTATAGGAAACTAAATAGATCCCGTTTTAAGCATTCAGAAAATATAGGGTGTTGCTATCCTATACCGAATGGTCAAATATATTAAGCCACTCTCACAGAAAAATAACTATAGATAGTAGATAGTTTAGATTATTTAGCAATAATGCTATTACAAACAAAATATTTTCAAAAAAAAAATGACATATTAAATAATTATACACTATGTGCTCATTACATGTCAAATAATTGGATATAATATAATTACAAATAATTCATTTTTACATAATTAAAAGTGTCAAGGGTGATAAACGATTTTATAGAAATTGGCAAATTATTAAACAACAATAAACCTTTGTAAAATAGAGAATTTTGTGTTGAACTTATAGTGTGTGAAGAGATATTTAGTACTCAATCGTGGAATACATTCAACGAACGTCCTACTATTCAGATGTAAGAGAAAATTTGCTAGAATTTATTATATCAATGAGTTATTAATTTTTTTCGAAATGTTCATATTTTTAAGAAAGTCAACATAACTCGGAGCCATCTGTATTTAGGTATAGGGAACCATTATGAATGCATATTATATGTTTTAGGGGCAATCAGAAAAAGCAATAAAGAAAAAATATAACTTTGATACGCCACACTTTATTGAAACACCCTGTATATTTCAAAATATTTTTAAATTATAGTTTAAGTGGAAAGAAATTTGTGGTATAAAAAGATTTTTCACAAAACTCATATTTTCTTCCGATACTTGTCCGGTCCCGGACTTTTGCCGAACTCTGTATAGAAAGACCATTTGTCTGGTAGAAGATCAAGAAAGTTAGGTTAGAAAATTGGATAACAATGATTCTACTGAACAATATGAATCCACCGACAAACCTAGAAGTAACTTGAAAAAGTAATTTAAAAAATGTACATACAAAAAAAACGAATAGAAATTAAAAGAGAATACTGTAAAATCTAAAATGCGATTGGTGATTTTTCACACAAGTACACTTTTCAGTAACATTTGTAACAAATTTTAAAAACTGTTTTAGATTAATGTGATTTAAGTTGGGTAAACATTATCAATCAACACTAAAATGTATAATTTATAGTTTAATCAACAAGTTCAAAAACGTGTTAATTGTTGATAAAGCTCCTAGAAAAAATGTTCAAAAGTATGTATTAGCATATAAAAATTTACAATTGTTATTAACAAATTAAGATGAGAAAAGGATAGAGCTTTTACAAAAAACTATTAATAATTCAAAAACTATATATTAATATTTAATTGTATTTATAATTTGGAAAATTATTTTTGTTAAATATTTCCACCGGCAAATGGGACTTTCTCATACTGATGCCACACCCTGTATATACAGGGTGTTTCTAAATTAATGCGACAAAATTCAGGAGGTGATTGCTCGTACGAAATTAAGATGCGTCTTACCTACAATAAAATTTCCTCAGCCCACCTTTTCCGAGGTATCACCCTTAAAATGTGGTGGCTAAAATTGAGTTTTTTTTTTCTAAAATTTCAGTGAAGCTAGAAACTTAGAAGTCTGTAGTTTTAGTGCACTCGCAAAGGACTAACCACGGGTATTTTTTCAATATTCCTGTTACATTATACGGGGGTGAAATTAGCAGACCTTACTTCATTTCATATCAAAACATTTTTTCCAGATGAAGTTTTATGAAATAAAATTCAACTTAAAATCCTTGTTTTATTTAAAAAATTCTTTTATTCATAAATTTTGTTCCCAAATCCAATAGCTGCAGAGATAAATATAAACACCATAATTTATAAATTTTTTAATAAATTATGTGGAAAAAATAAAAATGTAAAACATAAGAAGTGCTGGAAATGCACGAAAATTACAGAATTTGAAGCTTCTAGCTCTACTGGAATTTTAGAAAAAAATAAAAACTCAAGGGGTGGACTGAGGGATGATTTTGTTATAGGAAAGACTCATCTTAATTTCACACGAGCAAGTACCTACCAAATTTTGTCGCATTAATTTAGAAACACCCTGTATATATTTTATTATGTGTACCCCTCGAACTTATATCAACTCATTTGACTATTTATCGATAAATTCTATTGGTTTATTTAAGTACTATTATCAAGTTTTAAATAATTTTATTATTTCACTATCAGAATTTTACAATACTCCCTTTTATTTTTAAAAGAAGTGGTAGAGGAGAAGAGAAAAAAGCTAGTAGACGCCTAAAATTTAAAAATTTAGCCTAATGGTATATTGGATCAGTGTATGTAAGTAAATAAGAGGGTTGTTTCTTTTCGTTGAGTCTAGCTAGTTAACGAATATCTTTCGTACCGAATTGATTTAGATGATTTAATGGATAAAATAAGACAGGCATTGTGTCAATGTACATGGTCATCAATTTGAACAATTTCTTTAATTTTTTGTACTTTTTAATTCCCTATGTTACGTTTTTTAATAAAATAATTTATACATAATATGTTCATTTAATTGCCCCTATTATCTTTACTACACAATACAGTGATGACAAATGTGGTATCGTTGAATTTTTTGTTTCTGAATAATATATCCAAAATTGTAATATTATGCAGGATTTCCCATTAAAAAAAATGATGTTGAGGTCACGTGACCCGAAATGACAGGAAAAACGGAAGTCATTTTATAATAAATATAAGCATCAGTTTCGACTGTTTATATCTGCCAAAATTCATACATGTCATATGAACAGTTTTCGAGAAATTGGACTGTCAAAACGTCGTATATCTAAATATCCCGTAGAACAGGGGTCACCAAATGGCGGACCGCGGTCCGCATCCGGACCGCTGACCCATTTTGTGCGGACCCGCAAGAACACAGTAACTTACACTAAATACTACTTCCGATATACAAAAAGATTGACGCGTCATTGCTTTCTTAACGGATACTTTCAAACATATCAATGACCTGAACCTTAAACTTCAAGGCAAGGGGAAGCTGGTATGCGAACTCAAGTCAGATGTCAAAAGTTTTTCTCGAAAACTTGATCTCTTTATTAATGATCTTGGAAATGAATGCTTACACTTCCCCAATTTGAATGAAATAATCAGCAGTGACAACGAGACTGACGTCGGCCAATTCAAGACGTTCATTACGGATCTTAAGGGGCATCTACCAAATTCGACCTTGCACAATTATGCTTTGTATATTTTTTTGTTTCCTTACGTCCACACGTTTAAGTTCACATAACGAAAATTTTATTAGAAATATGAAAGCTCCGCAACATGTAGGTAGCCAAGCGGTCCAAGCGGATTTTGGTTCACGTACTACTCTATAAGCTTCGACAGTACTGAACTGGGAGACCGCCGAGCGTTGTATCAACAATGGAACGGCACGCGACTACCGAAGCAGAGAGACAATGTCAGTCATAGAAGGATAGGAAAGCGAGAGATGGATTTTTATCCGATATTTTAGTGGTAGCTACCGAATTTCAATAAGGAATTGTACGGTCATAAGTAATTTGAGGATTCTGAGATTTTTATATAGTATTCATAAAGCTTCAAATTAGACTTCTTATCATAAAGTTTTTCCATTTAATCCATATTTAATTTTTTACAAGGGCTCAAACTTTGCTTAATATGTGTAATTACCTCATGATTCGTATTTTTTTCAACAAAATTTGGTTAGCATTTCAAAGTTTTTATTCGATGAGAACTCTAAGTTCAACATTAATCTACATGATATATTTTTTTCTTAATTTTCAATACATCCATCACCTCAAAATTCTTTGCCAAAAATATTTCGACATTTTCTCAAATCGCTGCCGATAGATTCCCCTTAAGGACACCTTCCCCTAAAAGTGTGCCAAAATTGGCTTCTACATGAATTATTTCCGCTATTTGGTGGTTTTCGGTCTTCGTTGTCTGAACTAAACTCTGACTGCGAACAATTATTCTTCTCTCTCTTCCAAGTAGTTTTGCTCATATTTTTCTTGTCGTACTTGTGAAAATCGTATGGCTCGAATAGACTTTTCGCGATCTGTATGAAATTTGCTCTGTTTTCTTTTACACCGTAACTTTGTATTGACGATTATTATTTTTCTTTGGCAGTGGTAAGTGTATGTTGATTTGTAGCAATGGAAAATTGCAGGGAATATTCTAGTCTGTAAATGCGTACAAGGTGTCTTGAAAAAAGGCGACTTTTTTATTTTTCTTTAAAAATATTTGAAAGTAAGAACGGATTCGTACACTTTTCTGGCTTTTTCTTTTGATCTGCATAGCTATAATGAAAGGAAAAAGTCGACAAGGGAGACGAACAGATGATTTAACTTGATTTTAACAAACTTTGAATGTCCAAAACAATCTAAGTACGAATCCCGCAAAAATTGAAAAGTCACTACTTTTTTTTTGACAAGTTGGTACATTTACTGTAAAAAATATTTAATTATTTGTTGTTGTTTTTTTTGAAATTTTTACTTTAAGCTTTAAGAAAAAAATGTTTTAGTTCGTAAACTAAAAATTAAAACAATGAATTTAGGCATCGAAGTCTTTTCAGTTTTTGAAATTTATGGAAGTTTGGAAGACAAAAAAACTATTATAAATTTATCATATTTTAAAGTTTTAACCGACTTTTTGTCACGAAGACTGATTGTTCTTAGAATTTTCACAAAAATGAGTTTGTTTTTTTTGAAATGTAAACGGCCAAAAGCACTTTTGACATTTCAAAGTTAAAAATAAGCGAAATGGGTGTTAGATTTAAGAAAAACTACGTTAGTTCAATGTATGTGTTGAAAAATTGGAATTAAATTATTTCAAAATCTGCAATTATAATCTATGAGGACCTTAGCTTGCAAAATTCATGGTAGCTCCATATACAGACATACCTTATATTTTTTGGCTCGCCAAGTTCAATATAACAACTTTTTCTCCAAAAATTCATTCTGCCACCCCCCAAATAACGATTTTTCCGGTTTTGTGCAAAATATACCCAGAAATTTGAAATGTAGACAAAATATGCCACAAAAAACACTCTGAAATATTTTGGCGTAAAACGAACGGTGTGGTTAGGTTATACACGTTTAATTTTCTTAAATTCACTCTGGTTTAAAGAAAAAATGTTTAATTATGTTTAAAAAAGTAGTTTCCATTTTCATAACACTGAAATCACCTCAGCGGAGAATCGAACCGCGATACTTCACGTTAAACTTGCAAGTTTCCCGTGCTTCCGCCCTCCCGGCTATCCTACAAGGTTGAAAGTATTAGAAAGTGATATGAAAATGGAGTTCGACTTTTTTAAATATAACCATCCATTTTTTTGATTTGTCCGGATAAAACAAAATATATAATAGTAGGTAAAAAAACCGAAAATACCGAAGGGAACTTAAACACGCAATGGCATTCATTTGAAAATGTAGGTTAGGTTAGGTTCTATGTGAGTGGGGCTTTCTCGCCACCTCCACTGCGACCTTCGTTAGGTCTATTGTGGCTCACCCCTAGGAATTACAATTCACCCCACAAGCCAGTGCTTCTGACGAAGTCCATGTATTTGGTGATACTTTTTTGAATCCAGCAAATCTGTTTGGGGTTCACACCCCAAGACTTTCCACATACCCTTCTGAGATTCCAGAGGGATAATCTGGCTTTGTTAGTAACTCCTTCCAAGTGGGCGTTCCAGGTGATTTGTTTATCTAGGATTAATCCTAGATATTTCACCTCCGTCGCAAAAGTAATGCTCACGTCGCCTAAAATTGGCTGGCGGAGTCGCTGTATGAAACAAACGTATGTCCAGAACTACCATAATTTTGCAACTAAAATAATATATTTCCTGGATAATGTTCATAGGGTGAGCCCAAATTTAACAGAAGATTATTTTTATTTTTATTCTGCATCTGAAAAACGAATACCGATGAAAATGTTGATTTTGTTAAAAATAATTCCAATTATTCAGCCATTTAACTCTTTAGAAGGCCTAACTAAAATATAAGCTAAACACATTATTAAAAAAATAAAATAATAAACGTAGACTGCTCTTGTAAAATACATTCAGTTGCCATATTTTTTAGAAGAATTTGCCCCTTGTCCAATTCGAAATGCTAGAAATAAAAAAATAAACCTAAACTCCAATATTTTGGAATGTATTTTAAGATTTTAGAATGAATCTTTTAAAAGGGTACATTAATTAAATTTTAATTGTGTGCTTTGAGCAAAATTAGTGAAATTTTTATCTTAAATTCTAGTAAATGATATTTTGGTAAGAAAAAAATTCGTCTTGAAGGCAGTGTAGACGTTGTAAAGATATATGTCTTTTTATATTTGTATTGTTGTTCTTTATAAGTATTTATTTAATTAAAATTTATTATAGATCGATAAAAAATAATTTATAGCCCCGGTGTATCTAATTTCTTGTAAAATTGCTTTGACGCTATAAATTTTCACGTTTGCATCGCTTGTGGTTGTTTTGTGGATTTTTAGATGGATACACCGGGTGTTTAGGAAATAATACGACATAGTATTTATTTTATTTAGAATATTTTTTGAAATTTTACTCTGGATAATTTGGAATGACCAAAAATTCTAAGTATTTATTTGAGATAATTTAAGTATGTACTATTAAAAAAATCTACGAGATACAGTCAACTGAGAAATGAAAACTTCAATCTCTGAGCAAATAGTCCACTATAGACTTCTACTTCATACAATAACCCTTTAACCCTAACAGCTAATACCTCCAGATTCAAAAACAAGAATATGAAATCGCATAAAACATATGGCAATAAACTCACAAGTTTCGCAAGTGCGCCAAAACAATAAAAGACAAAAAGATTCCTACCTAAAACACAGGCAAATTGTCAGTGATGTAGACTAGTAAATTTTGCAGTGGGAACCCTGAATGAAGCAATGGTAAAAATAAGAGCACATAATGCCCCATTCATACAGAAACGACACATTTATACCTTATCTTTTCCTTCCCCTATTCTACTCTAAACAACAAAATGATGGCATTTTAGATACTTTTGAGAAATGATTCATTAAAATCTAACCATCATCGGTTGTTCATCAATAAACACTGAAAACTAAATAGAATGTGACGTGCCCTCCAGCACAATATGGCCGACCCGTCGTGACTTCTTTGTGAAATGGTCTACAGACTTATATAGGATTTTCACGATAGAAAGACGATGATGTCATTTTTAGTTACTTTCCTGCTCATCAGAATAAATATTAATTTACCAACCGTAGATACAATTTATCATCAACAGCCAGAGCAATTTACAGCTAACTTCAAGACGTTGTCAGATCAACTGGTAAAATTCCCCAGTTTGTTTTGACGTTCATTGACATTCGATCACTAATATTCACAAGTTTTATTGTGTTTTTTAATTGATTGTTTCTTTAATATTGAAAAAACAGTTATTTTCATAACTAATTATTTAGGCAAATCTGCAGTGTGTAGTTAATAAAACGCCGAAGCAGCTGAACAGTAAATGTCATTAGAAGGTAACATCTTTGCTAAGTTTTTTTGAACGAGAATGCCGAAATGGGACCCGCCTCTCTCGCTTACTGCTGTAAGAGACGTAAGTAATAGTATTCTCTATTTGTATTTATTATTATTGAGAACTGACAATCTAACATCAGATTGACTTTTCTAGTTCTCATTGAGTAAAGAAACATACTACGGCTTGGCAACATCACAATATTTTATTTTGCAACGTCATCGTCTTTTTATTGTAAATAGACTATGTAGCCTCTATTTTAACAACCTATGTCATTTGATAACCACAAACTCCAGCCTGTTTTACGTACAACAGAATTCTATCATTTTGAAATACAATTCTACTTTTCACATAGCAATTATAAACAATAAAATGACAGTCATCACCGTCATGTTTTTAATAAGAACGAAAGTGTCTTTTCTGTGCGAGTGGGGTATTCTGTGACAATAGGCCTGAAAAACAAAACTGGATTTTTATTATTATTATTATTATATGATTTCTTTCTTGTATTGTCTTAATATTATATCATTTTTTTTCAAATAATATAAGTTTGGTCAGTGTAAAGTATTGTTTAGTGTAATATTTTAAGAATTCGTATTTGTATGATTATGTAAGTTGAAAATCTACTTGTATAAGGCAGTTCAAATCATCGCACAATAGCAGTATGTTACCTGTAAGTCAATTAATCGGATTAATTTTGGTCCTATAATAAATATGTTCAAAAATAATTATGCGGTAATAGTGTATGATATGACTTTAAATAAACGATAGGATTTGTTTTGATTTGATATGAGGTGAAACGTATGCGGAAAAAAACATAATCTTTTGGAATTTGTTCTATATGAAATTTTTGATTTATCTAAAATGAATCAATATTTATTTATGTACCAAGGGTATAAATAGATTTTTATGCCCTGATGGTGAAGTCCTACGAAGCCGAGGGCCTCTGGCCCGAGGGTTTCTAAGTCGCCCGAGGGTATACACATCTGTTTATGCCTGCGGTACATACAAACTTTTATGTAATACTAGTTCGTTATTGCAATCCAATCTCAATACAAATCAGTGTTTTAAAAAATCCGGTTTGAATTAATAGGTGAATGTTGACAAACGTAAATGTCATAATATCACAATAAATTTTATATGTGTCAAAGTTAGAAGTCAAAATGAACGAAGATTTTGGAATTCCTAACGAAATTATTGAAAAAGCAAAGAAAGCAACTGTTAATCTGTTGGCAAAAAAGTCTAAAGAAGCTTACGACATGGTTATCCTTTTTAGTTCGTCTGCTGATGTTTATTTTTGGTGATTTACTTGAGTTACTTGACTTAAATAAACCAAATAATTTTGTTGTCTACTTTACCAGAAAACCATTCATATGAACACCATAGAGTATTGTTTAGTAGCCCAAGGGCGAAAAATTCTTAAATAAGTTTTTCACCATCCCTCACTTGAGTACTTTGACTTTTCACGTCAATTTTTTAATTAAACGTCAGTGTATGTTAAAGTTCTTTTTTATATATTTCTTTTCTATTTTTTTGTTTATTCCATAGGCGAAAAATAGTTGTGTGTCACACATGCAAGAAAGGCCTTAGCAGCCCTTATCTCTCAGCTGCACTCGCTTCGCTACTTTTGCTCGTGCATCTAATACTCTTGGGCTGCGAAAGCTAATTTTCTGCCATCGTGACAAAATGTACAGCATCTATTTGAATATGCTGCATCTAAGAAAGCCTTTTTCGGGTGTTTATTAACCTTTTGAACATCGCACAAGTTTAAGATTCTGGAAAGCATCTTCAAAAATTCCTGCTGCTTTAGAGAAAAAGAAAGGGTTCTATCAACTACGTTTGCCTTTAAACCGATTGAGTTGTATGTGATATATCTTCCGTATATCTTGAAAAAAATCAAAAACAATTAGATCTGGCGAACATTGTGACTATTTTATAGAATTCCTATCCATCTCTTGGTGTATATTACAGAGACACTTACTTACCTAAACTCAATCCTGCGGATATCTTAAAATTCCTTTGCCTAATAGGTCCAAATGAACTATTATTCTCTAAGACATTCCTCAGGAACATAGTTGAGTAAGAGGGCACTATAGATATTTTAGATGTCAGTGAATGTCGATCCAAATTAATCACAAATTACTCTAATACCAGTGATGACGTTGAGGAAACAATTCCTTTTTTTTTTAAATACAAAAAGTGTGTCTCATAAATGTATCTTGGTTATATTTTCTTTGATATTAAATTATTTACCTATTGAAGAATTTCCAATTCTTAGAATTATTTTATCTGATTTAAATTTTCATGTCGCTGTTGTATCTACATGAAATTTGAAGGATTTTTTCAATAAAAATGTTATTACAGCTGATTTAATTGATAGAATGATGATAAATCATTCTAAGACACTCTTTTAACATAAAGAATTCATCATTGTACTATTTGCTTACTACTTTGACGGATTATAGATTATAATCAGAAAAATAGACTTCTAACAATAATGTGTTTTTATATTTTTTTCAACCAATATTTGCCAGATATAGGAAACAAATAAAATATCTTTTCGGGTGTAAACATTGTTTGGTGTTTACAGAGATGTTGTTATCTCACCCTGTAACTTATTCCATTACTAAACTGAAGAAAGAGAAAACTTGCCGCTTTTTTGCGATAAATAGAAAAAAATGATGCTGCTTTGTGTTTATATTCTTGAGATATAATAATAATAAAGTTTATTTATTTAATTTGAGAAAATGACTAAAATAAAAACACAAACATTAATTTTAGACGAAAAGTATTTGAAATACTTGTTAGTGGTAAACAATGCATAAAACACTACATTAAATATAATCAAATAAAAATCAGCAACAGCACTACAGCCCAATACATAAACAAATAAAAAATCACAGCATTTATTCACAATGCACGAATTCCCAACATTCACGAGAGCTTATTTTCCCGACTCCAATCCTCCCACCACGTCAAATGTAGTAGTTGAGGTGCGAATGCCTCCAAGCAGCCTTCCTATTCGATATGACTGAATGTGAGCATTGGCACAGTTGGTAGGGTACTGAGCTTACAACTCAGAGGTCGTAGGTTCGAAACCCGGCTAGGACCTGGTTTTATTTGTTTTTCATTTTCTATTTTCTGATAGTTTTATACATAGTTTCACTTTAATCAACCGAGTTTGGGCCTGGGTTTTCTTGTTTTTTTTTAGTTTTTTATTTCTTATTTTCTGATATTTCTAGACATAGTTACACTTTGATCAACCGGGTTTGGACCTGGGTTTTCTTGTTTTTTATTAGTTTTCTATTTCTTATTATCTGATATTTTCATACATATAGTTACACTTTGATCAACCGGGTTTGGGCCTGGGTTTTCTTGTTGTTTTTTT